>JAFBJS010007503.1:21847-57755 GCA_016785265.1 Paraplagusia blochii | reverse complement strand
CCCTGTGAGTAACGTAAGTCAAAACAACATATGTACACTATACAACAATACAACATATGTACACTATACAACCTATAACAAAGACCATACTATTGCCTTAATTAACCCAAGGTCTGTCTGTCTATCTATCTCTGCCTGTCCGCCAGCCCATCCATCCATCCATCCACCTACCTACCTACCTATCTAACTATCTATATGTCTGTCTGTCTGTCTAACTATCTGTCTGCCTGCCTGTCTTCCTGCCTACCTACCTACCTACCTATCTAACTATCTATCTATCTATCTATCTATCTGTCTGTCTGTCTGTCTGTCTGTCTGTCTGTCTGCCTGCCTGCCTGCCTGCCTGCCTGCCTACCTACCTACCTGCCTGCCTGCCTGCCTGCCTACCTACCTACCTACCTGTCTGCCTGCCTTCCTGCCTTCCTGCCTACCTATCTATCTATCTATCTATCTATCTATCTGTCTATCTATCTGTCTATCTGTCTGTCTGTCTGTCTGTCTGTCTGTCTGTCTGTCTAACTATCTGTCTGTCTGTCTGTCTGTCTGTCTGTCTGTCTAACTATCTGTCTATCTGTCTGCCTGTCTGTCTGTCTGTCTGCCTGCCCGCCCATCCATCCACCTACCTACCCATCCATCCATCCATCTGTTTGTCTCTATTGAATATTTGATCCCTCCACATTTGTGTGATTGAAACTTGAGGTCTTGTTGAAACCTTGGTCCATCTTCTGGTCACTGAGCTTCATCTTCTACAGTATCTGTTCACTGTTACTGTACGTAGGAAAAAATCCAAAAATCCAACTGCCTTCACAACTGATCTAACTGACTGTCACTGACTTTTTTGTGACATCATCAGAGTTTTTCTTAAGAACAATTGCAGGGACAACTCCATCAGTCTGTCTTTTCTACACCAATGAATGAATGATATCAGGCATTTAAAAGAGTGATGTGAGCAAGAGACATGATTCTCGCCACAGACAGTTGTCTTCAGGTCTTCAGTATTGAAGTGACTGGCAGTGAGGTGACAGGGAGACAGTGAGACATACTACACATAGCTGTCTGTGCTGAAGCCATTATAGTTATTTGTTGGAAGAAGGTTGTTAGAAGTCGTGTGTCCTCAACTCATGAGCTGAGTTCACTGTCATTCCATCATTGGTCAGTTTTGTATTGGTGTTTTATTGACTGAGATGTTGTTAGATTTCAGATTTACACCTGGAATAGAACATATAGCTCGACTTCTGGGAAGTGGGAGAGAAATTTCTGGTTAAATCTCCTGTTTTCCACAGCTGGTTCATGTGCTGTAGTTTCTCAGAGTTGACCCCTGACGTCCACTTTATAGCTTCACATCGCTCACACTGAAGCGGTCAAGAAAGGGAGTAACATGTCCACGACAGAAGACGGAGATAAAAGTCTTGAATTCTTTGGAAAACAAAGTGAAGGTGATCACTGAAGGCTTCAGGAGGAGCAGATTACCAAAGATGGTGATGATCTGAGCAGGGCCGGAGACTGGGTCTGACACACGGAGTCTCTCTCAGCTTTAACTGGACTTAAGCTCTTACTGTATGTTGAAACATCTCAAGTTCACCAAGGGGAGGGGCGTGGCCCTGTGAAGGTGCACTCAGGGTGTTTAGCTCCATCCATAAGTGCACAATAACAAGCACCAGCGAGGGCCGAAGTGACCGGTCAAAGTGCACTTCAAGTGCTGCAGTGACCCTTATATTTAAACACGTTTAATGCTCACACACAGTAAACCATTGTGTAAGTGCTGGGCCCCTGTGATGACGTAAAGACAGACTCCTTTATCCAAGACTTCAGGCAAACACTTGAAGTGTGTACAGCAGTACAGAGTACTAACAGCCAGGGCCGGATTAACACTATCTGAGGCCTGGGGCTAATCACCAGGATGAGGCCCTTCATGACGTGTCCCGATCCCGGCAGGTGACAAGGCCCTTCAGAAGTGATTTTTTTTTTTCATCTTTATATGGTGACTGTGCGTAAATCATTAAGTGTGGGTCCTTTTGTCATGAAATATTTTCCTACCTATAATATTTTCCTACCCATCTATCTAACACCTTTAATAGGCGGGGAGGTACATAGTATGGGTGTTTGAAGTTTATTCAAGTATAAGTAGATTACTTCCACTAATTTTAGTCACTTGACATCAGCAACCTGAGGACGGACTCCCCCTGGTGGTAAGGCCCGGGACTGCAGCCTCTTTAGACCATTCTGTTAATCCGATCTTGGCACCAGCTGACTTGACTGTCAGAGGAAATCATATAAGACCTCCAAGAACTGTAGTAGTAAGAAAGTTTGAAAGCCTGGATGAACTGTCTGTCTGTCTTTTGTCTGCCTACCTGTCTGTCTTCCTGTCTGTCTTTTGTCTGTCTGTCTGTCCGCCCGCCCACCTCTATATGTATATTACATCATCCGTCCGTCCGTCCATCCGTCCATCCGTCCATCCATCCATCCATCATCCATCCATCCTCTATCTATCTATCTATCTATCTATCTATCTATCTATCTATCTATCTACCTACCAACCTACCTACCTAGCTACCTACCCACCGATCCATCCATCCATCTATCTATCTATCTATCTATCTATCTATCTATCTATCTATCTATCTATCTATCTATCTATCTATCTATCTACCTACCCACCTACCCACCGATCCAACCATCCATCTATCTATATTTACGTATATCCGCCCACTAACTCCGTCCATCCCTGTAGCCACCAACTCCATCCACCCCTCCATCCATCCATCGATCCACCTGAATATGACATAATGTGGTTTAAAAACACTGCAGTACTTCAGTACTTCAGACAATAAAACGACAGCTGAACTCTAAACCCTGTGTGGACCACTTCACACCAGGCAGGACAGAGTCAAACACCTCGACTTCCTGAGTGTCTTTACACCGTAAACATGCATCAGTGACCTGGCTCAGCTCCATCAAAGCTCCCTTATATTTCTGTTCAGCCCAAATTTTAATCCGAGACCTTATCTGATCCTGATCCTGTGGGTCTGTAACCCTTTCAGTATCCTGTCTGTTCCTCTCCGGTCTGTAATTAAATCGCGTCAGCTGCAGCCGAGCAAACAGAGCGGAGAGGGTGTCATCAGAGGTGAGGCAGAAACTCCAGCAGCCTGTTAGTACCACTTGGACTCAGACACTTGAAACTCTTCAGACGGTGATACGGTCTCTCCAGGGTGTTGCTCAAGTGGAGTTTTTGGCAGGAAAAACCTGCCGTCAAAGACCGGAGACATTTGTCAGACTTAAAGGCAGCAAGGTGTCAACATTAAACACCTGGTGAGTTGTGATGGAATGTCTCTAGGAAAGGACAGGAAGTGATACAGGAAGTCACTGCATCACTTCTGATCCCCGATTAATCTCAGGAAACTGTCCATCCTGGACGGATAATAAATATCTTTTTCAAAATAAGAGTTTGATAAGTTGGCTTTGAGTGATGGAAGTAGACTTGGGTCCACAAGGCTTTGGGTTTGAATCCATCAACTACCGTTTGGGTGGCAGTCGTGGAGACTTGGCAATGGATGGCTAGATGAACGAATGATAAGTCGCACCAGTTCCCTTAAAGCGGCTGCCATTGTAATATGTACATTTTCAGTTGTATGGGAGTAGCAGATACTGATACACAAGAGCGCCCTCTAGCAGATGTCAATGTGAAAGAAAAATGTCTAATGGTGGATTTAATTTATAGGTCACAAACATATGAAAAATGTGTGACTTGTAGTGTTGTGTTTGATAGTGGGAAAATATAACCACGTTCAGTGTGTGTTCATCTCCTGCAGTTTGCCGCTGTGCCACAGCTACAGGGTCCTTGAAGGTTGCTTTAGGACACATCAAATGGACCCAAAAATGTCTTCTTAACCAGCTGATTGAACAATTAAGGAATAATTATTTATGACATAAGTCTGACCTTTTTGCAAGGAAAAGGTCAGACTTCCACTGTGAGTCTCTAATTTTTTACCATTTTTTTTATGAACTCATCTGCACTGTGGAGTCTTGGACAGGAGGATGGACAGCAGTGTCCGTCAAATACTTACTCCCCATTCATGTCCTCCTCTCCAGCTGCTGACTCCTCTACTCCCCTCGCTCAGGAGCAATATGCTGTCATGCCATGATGTTTACGTCTGTCCATCTCCCTTCACTCCCTCTTCCCCTCATCCTGCGAACTTGGATAAATTACACCTTCCACTCCCCACGACACGTTCACTGACACAGCTGTTTGCTCCGACTCTTCATTTTTTCCCTTTAAAAATATAATTAATGTATGTCAAATATAACCTTTTCTCTTATCAGAATCATACAATTTTTATTCCCTGTCGCATGGTTAAAAAAATCTTGCCTATATGTTTTACTTATATGTGGTTTGATATATTTGAAAGAGAATGTTTACACTATATACTTATGTTAAGGAGTGAAGGTTATAGTTCGCTATTTTGTAGTTGCTAATAGCTAGCATGGGAATCGGATTTTCCAGATAGGGTTTGCGTCTAGCTAGCGCATTTATTCTCGGTGGAAATATTATATGTTTTTTTGAGGTCGAGTGTGGTGGATGATATAAATGACATAGTTTTTGTGTCTTTTTTCTAGTTTCATGGTTGTTCTAAAGTAGTTATTGAGAAAACAGTTACTATCTCAACAGCTAATGTAACAGTCTAGACCAGTGGTTCTCAATTGGTGTGTCCCGACCTAAAAGTAGTTCGTGGACCCGTCCTGAATGGGTCCGCTTTGACAGCTCGTCAAAAACGTGAATCAGCTGTTGAGCATATGTTTTATTTTAGATAATCTCTTATTTTGAAAGGCACACTTTGCTGAATACAATAAGTATGTTAAAAGTGATTTTTCAAAGTTTTTTTTTTAGAAAATGAATTTGCTTGGTTTGAATTCTAGGAGAGTGGGTTGCGACTTAGTGACCAAGGGAAAATGTGGGTCCCAAAGTGAGACCAGTTGAGAACCGATGAGCTAGACCACGCCACATATGCTAAGTTGGAAACTGAATATCCCTACAAAATTCCTCATTAAATGAAGAAAAAATAAATCATAAATCACTGCTGGACCCTTGGATCACTGTTTCCATTGAAACCACTGTAAGCAGTAAATGTTTTTTGTCAAGATGGACCAAAAAGAACCAACTGCTGTAGACCAAACGTTCAGATGAGAGTTCCTGATAATGAGTGAGTCACTACAACTGAGGTTCAGGTAATAACTCTTACATTTTAATGAAGCTCTTTGTAGTCTTATAATTCAAACTTTTTTCAACTCCTTCTGAAGTCCTGGTTCTCGAACAGAAAATCTGTCTCAGCTGTTTGTCCTGTTTGTTTGGACCCCAGTTATAAGGTGTTCACAGGAAACGTTTGCGGGCCAACATGTTATTAGGACTCGGCCCCACGTCCTGCTTCTCTGTTAACCCATTCTGGATTCTCTCTTGTGTTGCCAGACGTTGTAAGCCTTGTCTGATTGGACCACGGCCCTGCTCTGGACTTAAGTGATGTTTTGGGGTGCATTGGTCCTCTGAGAGAAGCAGGACATCTGGGTCCCATCAGAGGGGAGGAAGAGGAAGAGTAGGTTGCTGCAGTGAAAAAAGTGAAAAGCTGGTCTGAACAACATGGGGCAGTAGGAGGGGACAGAACAAGAGAGAGCGTTGGGACAAAGCGATAAAGACAAAAGAAAGAGTCATAGAGGGCTGGACTGATGGCCTCTTTGTCATGAGGTCCTAAAATGGAAGCTGAAGGAATGTAAAGGTGACTAAAAGCCAGATAGCGTTGTATTATCTGACGGCAACCAGGGTGAGTGGAGACCATAAGACGAGTCGGGAGATAAAAGTGCTGAGGTCTGATAAATGCTGTGTCCAAGGCTGAAAAAAGTGAAAGTTCAAGTTAAAGACAAGTTATTTAACCCACTTGAGATGATGCCTATTTGTCTTATTGTCTGTTAGCGCCCCCTGTTGACCAATTATGCCCACTATTGACCCTCAAATAGTGGCACCGGGTCCGAATCAAGCACTGAAGCCAAATGTTTGTGTTTCTTTCCCTACAGCTGTTCATGGTGTTTTGGTTTAGTCAGCACGTTAAAAGACCCTCATCTGCCATGTCAGTTGTCAGCTGACCCCGTCCCCTCTCCTAACCTCGGTCTCTTCTTTGTGTTTTTTTTTTAAAGCAGCTGAGATCCTTTGTTCTCGATGAGTGCCACCAACCAGGTCTTTGTTTGTCTGTTGGTGAACTCATTTTTGTTGCTTTTCTGGCTTCCCCTGCCTTTCACCAAGTGACAGATGCAGACGAATGTTAGGGCAAAACCAAATCATCGCATTGGAAAAACAAAGACCTCATCGCGCTGACAATGAAGACCATTTGTTTCCTGGATTGGGGGAAAGGTCAAAAAATGGTGGCGGCGCTGAACGGCTCGGGACTTTGTCGTCACCAGTGAAAACAGGTGGACCACGTGGACCAGGCTGTGTCAGATTGTCAGCAGGATTATGGGACTCCCACTCTGCTGGTACCAGAAGCAGAGCTGAGGACCACCACAGTTTGACAATTACCCTGTGACCTGCGGTGACTTTGGGGCCAGCGGGACTCAAGTGTCTGCAGTTTGAGTTTTATGCTACTATGTAACAAGTTACTGGTTTGGTTGCCAGGTTCACTTAGGCTACTGTGCTAATAAGGAGGTAAATAAGGAAAGGAAAATTCCTTGATATTTTAGTGTAGGCGTTGGTTTCTCCTGTATTTATTCAGTGGTAGAATTCTCCCCTGCCGGCCCGGGTTCAATGCCCGACCTATGAAATGATGTAAGGGTACTGGGGGTCTAGTAGTTAAGGAACCGGACTTTGTCACACTGGTAAATTCTTTTGGAAGAATTTCTCTGTATTGGAAACAATATGTGAAACCAATGAGGCAGCCATGTTGTTGAACTGTTGAACTGCCCTCAATCATGGGATAGTTGGTCGCCTAATGGTTAAGGAAACGCACAAGGCCCTGTTACTGCCAAGTTATCGCTGATGTGCCCAGAGCACGATATCATATACCTAGACACTGCTCCCCGGGCGTGAGTATCAGCTTGGTGCCCCCTGTTGGTACAGTGATGGTTTAAATGCAGAAGCATCATTTCCTGAAAGGATACTCCCGAAAGATTAATAAAGTCCTATAAATCTAAAAAAAACTAAATCATCTACCCAATTCTTCTCGCACGATCATGTGCTATAATGTGGCACAGAACCAAAATCTTACTATTCCTTGGAGAAACTAGTATTCCATGAAATACCTCACCATAAAGGACAGCATAATAAGCTATGAGTAGAAGCTAACGCAACTTGTTCTTCTTTTTAGTGTGTAATAGGGTACCTCACCCTAACCCTACATTAATTCTCATGTTACCCCTAACACAGTTTTTTTATTTTCTGAGATCAGCAGGATGAGGAGGTGGATGTAGATATGGTGGTGATGCCTGACTCCACCCAACTGTCCTCATTAACCTTCATGTCAGTCCAGACTTTGGTGTTTAAGGCTGACTGTGGGCAGAACAGCCCAGATGAGTGGGTTTATCAATACGTGTGTTCAGTGTGTGTGTGTGTGTGTGTGTTATCTGGGAACGGCTTGTGTGAGGTGGGCAGCACTAATGTGCAGGAATGCAAAGATTCCACAGTGGCTTTGTGGACGGACGGTGTCGCAGAGAGACGATGCTCTGCTCTTAGAAAACCAGAAGAAAACTAACACTTGTTTCCTCGAAGGTCTTGCTCCGTTTATTGTTAGTACTTTATATTGTTCAGGAAACTGTAGTAAGGATTACTGCATGTGGTAGTTCCTGCTTTACTCAGGTTGCTGCCCCCTGCGGTTATTGTAAAAGTAAACACAGATTGGTTGCTTTGAAATGATGATTTATTTGCCGGTATTTTCTCTATAAATCTTTGGATACAATTCTGAACCATGGGAAGCAGCAGCATTTGCTTTTGAAATGCAGTCCCAAACTATTCTGGAACCTTTTTTTCCCATAATTTCCAAATACCTCCAAACTCATGAATTGTCAATGTATTCCATCTTCTTCCTAAATCTCTGAATCTTGTTCTGTCTTGTCTGCTTCATTTTTGTGGTATTTGTTGTCTTTTCTTGGAATCCTTGTTTTGTCTGCATCACTTCCAGATAGACAATTTCTGATAAGGCTTCAGTAAATCATAATACAAGTAATAAAAAAAACAAATACTAGTCCTTTAACTGGACATTTGTTTGGAAACAGCCATCTGAAAATTCCGACGTAATAAAAACAATAAGAAGACAATTATCATAGTTGTTACTACTCCGTTTAGATCTGAGTCATTATTAATTTAGCCTTTTTCAGGGGCCCTCCTCTTTACCTCTTTATGAAGGGTTCACTTCCTTCCTTAATCTGCCTGTTAAGTGTCTGCCCATTATGAAAGCTGTGTCTCAGCCCTGGTCTGATTTCTGCTGGAGACTGGAGGCTTTGATCAGAGCAACAATCTGACTCCAACAGCTTCCTCTTCTCCCTGATGGAACTGCCGGAGAAGCCTGATTGCTGCGCTGCTGCTGTGTTTATGTGTTTGTGTTGTATTTGAGGGGGGACCAGAAAAGAGCAGGACACAGAATTAGACCCTTATTTAAGTTGCTCCCCACATGTGACCTGGGTCGCAGACTTCCTGAGTCTGGAGTTCGGCCGACCTAACATTGGCTGATGGTAATGACCGCCCCTTTGACTCCCACCTACCTGTGAGTGTAATTGCTCTGTGCAGTAAAATACAAGTCTGTGTCTGGGTGTTTGCACCAACACACTCTCCCAGTCGTGCACTAAGGCATGGAGCAGGACTAATTATGGGGAAAATGATCCGGAAAATGAAGCTGCAAAAAACCTGAGAGAAGCAGGATTTTATTTATTTTATCTAGGAAGTCATGCATATAAACATAAATAATTAAAGCAGGCACACTAGGATTGTACACTTAGGCTATTTAGTTTATGTTTGTGATGAAGTTTACTTTTGCTTATATTGAACGTGACAATATTTTCCAAACACTATAGCTGATTATAATTCTTTATTAATTTGAACAAACTATTATATTGTTTTTCTGGCATTAGCATTCTTGATCATTAAACTGGATTGACAAAATGAGCTGCTTTGCTGCCATCTAGTGACTTTCACTACAATATACAGCTGTTTCCCTCCAAAACTAGTTTAAAAGTAGAACTAATTTGTTTACTGGAAGAAAACAAAACGAGATAACAATTCTTAAAGATATTACATTATGATTATTATCTGAAATAAAATCAGCAAAAATCATCACACAGTTTTCAGATTCTTCATTTGTCTTATGTAAATCTTCAGCTGATCTCTTGTCTTTTCGTGTTTCCCTAGCAGCCGTCGACTGTGTGGTGGGGTCCTGGGGTCCCTGGTCTTCATGTTCAGCTCCATGTGGCATTGGCAGCACTGAGAGAAGTCGGCAAGTGTCCGTCCCCCCCAGAAATGGAGGCAGACCCTGTCCAGATCTGAAACAGCGTCGAGGGTGCCTCGGAAACAACGCTGTATGCAGCACAGCCAAAGGTCAGTCACAGGGGTGAAGTGGTTCTCATGGTGGGTAGACGGCGCCCCCCAGCAGAACCAGAGTTTTCTGTTTAAGCAGCAGATAAAGTGCTGTTCGGCGACATCTGTGTTGAATTCTTATCTTTTAGGAGTTGCACAACGTTGAACACCCAGTATGTTGCTTTATACTGATCCAAATCATTGGTAATAAAACAGCGGAAACAAGTCCACGCTCTTCCAGGGAGAAAGGGGAAAAACAAGCGAGTGGAGTAAATGACTCATGGAACTGTGTTGGCTGATATGAAAAACTGAACTAACATTTGCAGTGTGAACCTGACATCTATTGTGAACGCCTGATTTTATACCTAACCTTCAGAGGTGGCCAAGATCCTGCCTGATTCTTTCAAGAGGAACTTCAAGGACCCCTGGAGACGACCTCACATGCTGATGAAGGAGGAGAAGGCCAGGTACGCCAACACACAGGACAGCTGGGTGCTGACCCTTAGCTGAGCTCGTGCATCCAGAACTCAAAGCGTGTAATTACAGCCAAGTGTTGAACAATCATGTGTCTGGTTCTGTAATTATGGAAACGGCAAAAGTGTTTTCCACAAACACTGTGCAAAAAAACAGCTAAACTCAATTTTACCAAACAACTTTTACCAGATTGTATTCTTCATGACTGCCATTTAGTGGACCGGGTGAACCCTTTGTTCCAAATTAAACTTGTTTTGATGTTGTTCTGAAAGTCGCACTGACATCAGCTTCCAAAAATGACCCAGTAACAAGGCCGAGGTTGTCATAGCACAGAGGTGAATCTGTTTTCACCCTGTAACATGAACGATGTCAGTGAATATTTACATCATGAGGCGACCTTTACAGATGAATCCATGTTAGAGGTAAAACCTGACTGTGTAGCTGTCTTCTCTGATCAATGTTACCGGCTGATGTAATCAGAGAGGAAGATCTATGAGAGACGAGGGAATAAAATCATCTCTGGACTCCTGACAGCGCCCTCTAGTAAATTAGAAGTGACATTCAAAGTCTTTGTTTTGGCTGAGACATAGAGCCTTGATGGTGACTAATGAATGTGACAAACAGGGACGGTTCGAGCATAGGCGGATGGTTGGAGCGCTGCTCTGATGACTGACCTGGGAAATTATGAAATAATGCTGACGAGCAAAATGTAGGGATAATCAGATTACAGAATGATACATAAATTGATTTGATTATCCTTACAGGGTCTAAAACAACAACTGGATTTGTAGAATGAAAATAACATTTTAATCAACTAGGAATTTAAGATGTTTGGGGATAAAGTTCCTCTATGTAGAAAGTACATCTAAGGACTAAATATAAATTAATGCACTTTGGTCCAGAGTCAATATCTCCAACACCAAGGTTCACGAACTGAGCAAAATCGAAACCCAGCAGGGAAACTTGGCTCCCCCAGTGGGCTCACCACCTGCAGAAACGTTGATGGGGGGCTAGTAGGGTGCAGTGTGATTTGGGTGGTGGTCATGGACACTGCTGCCACTAACAGAACAGTGTATGGGAGTGTAAGGATGGATGGATGGAATTTAATGTGAGGGTGAAGTAAGAGTAAACACGCTGAGCAGACACTGTTCGGGGGATAGTAGGATGATGTTTGATTTGGGTGATGGTCATGGAGACTGCTGCCACTAACAGATAGTGGACAAGGATGGATGGATGGAATTAAATTTAAGGGTGGAGTAAAACTAAATAGGCTGAGCAGACAAAGTATGGCTAAAAAAAATATCCTTGATGGAGGTTGTGGTTCATCCAGTAAACAATCAGTACGGGGTAAACTGAAATGATAACTGTATGTCAGTAACCTTGGCTCTGATGGAAAAACCTTCAGACAAAACAGGTTTTGGCTAACGCTTGAATTGTCTTTCGTTTGTTTGTTATAGTTCAGTTTGTCAGCTTAAATTCCAGCAGAGGACATGGACAGATGTAGTTTAGACTGATTTATAGACGCAAATATTTCTTGAGCTGTCCTTGACATGACCTGCTCTAGAAGACGTGTTGACATGGTGCCTCTTTTTCCCCTACTACCTTAGTTACTGCGTTTACCTGCGGCTGAAACAGACCAGTGCAGCCTGTAAAGTCCAACTGTGGAGCGCCCAGCTGGTCAGAGAGAGGCTGATCTGTGCCGAGTGTCAGAGTGACGCCATGACAAAGTCCGATCGATGTGGAGGTGACGGCCTGGAAGGAACCAGGTAAATAAGACGAACAAACAAACTGAGTGAAAATCGACAAAATAAAGCTTCAGAAAAAATGTAAAAGAAAGATCGCCTCAGGACCCTTTTTGCAATTCGTACACATTTTTTGCGAAATGTGTAAAGGCATTAAGTTAGCTAATTTTCATTATCGCAGGAAAACACGATAACCACTTCCCTGATACTACATTATTATGCTCCAATGGGACTTCCCAAATAATTATATATTTCATTTTTATACGTGATGCAAAAAGTACCAATAAAAGTTAGCGACACAACAAACTTATTAACCTTTTTTCTTCTTCTGTCCTTCTTCTGTCTTTGTTTTGTCCGTGACAGGACCTTCTGGTCAGCCGCTTCCCTTCCTGGCTGTCATGGTTCTTGGGTACGAGAGTCTTCTACGAAGAGCTGCCACTGTCCTTCTTACTCTGTGCTCTTCGTGTGAGTTGACACGTGAACCTCACACATTTGTATACAGAGACTCTTCCCTCAACTCACTGCGGAGTCAAACCAGAACCCCTCCAATCTGGGTTTCTGGACAGTATCATCAGCGTCCTGCCACCTGTTCTTAATCTCTTCATAGTCTGTAGTTTAGAACCTGTCAATGACGTGTTCATCATTTATGATTTCAATAATTTCTCATTTTAAGTATCATTTATATCTACTGTATTTATCTCCTCAACTTCTCCTCTTTGCTATCTACCTCCAACAATGCAAGTGCATTCATGTGTAGTATATAATATATAAATATATATTATTCAGCTTTATACATTTATACTTTTTTGTAATATATACTGTACTGTAATTGTCTTCCACCTAAAGGACCAAAACAGGAGATTACGAGATCACGTCTCAGTTCTGCAGCTCAGAGAGAATTATTTCAGATATATATTCAGTTTGGCAATCGTTAGCGTAGCGGAAGTCGCAATGAGACTCACATACCAATTCTCAGGAGTTAGATGTGTGTCTTTTTGCGTAAAGGAAAAAAAAATGAACCTACTTCTGTTTCTGTGGAAAGGAAGAATCTTTGGCAATGTTCATGACGCAGGTCTTGTTGCTCAAGTCAGATGTTCTGCTTAGTCGATAGATTAAATGTGACCACCATAAGACTCCCAAGTGAAAAGTCTACTTTAGAGGGTGTCCTCAGTCCAAAAGTGCCTCAATGTAAATGCAAGACTGAGATTGACTCAAAAATCATCAGATACAAATTAGTTTTCTGTAGATTAGATTTGATAAAAAACACTAAATTGGTCTGAGTGTGACTATTTATTTATTGCAATTATTTTTTCTATTCCTCAATATGTCCCAGGCGGAACTATTCATGCTTTTTCTGCTAGGGGGCACCAGATACTGATGAAGAAGAAATAAATCAGAAATGTTTATATGAGTGTCTTTTATGAAATTCCTGGGAGAATATTGGCATTGTCTTCCGCTAAACAGACAGAGTGAGTCAATATGAGCTAAAAGATTATGATATTTTATAACATATACTTATTTGCGATATTTTTTTTCTGTGGTGTGTGGTGCTTTTTCTTTAAAGGAAATAGGTGTCGTGGCTCGAAAAAAAGGTCGGGGAAACACATCCAAATAACATATTTGATTATTGATTTTTTTTGTAACTGAATTTAGTCGTTGCTCAGTCGCTTTTGCATTTTAAGTATTTATAGGTAAAAAGACTGTAAAGCATGGTAGCTCATACAGAATATCACATCAGCTACAACCGTCCAACAATTTTCCTCTGAAGGTGTGTGAACCTTTGCATAAAACAACAAGCTACAATGGAGTTGGTCCTGAGATGATTATATGTTCTGCAGCCAGGTGGCACTGTCCATTACATATTACCATGACACTCTTACATAATGAGAGCCAAGACGATTTTCTTGTCATAACAACCTGTTGGGTTCTCCCTCGGCTGAGGAGGTTTCCTCCTGGTTCATACCACAGCTTCTTAATTTGCACTTCCTCTGTCGTCATATATTCTGATTTCATCAATTCTTTTATAAAGATTCTAAGCGTGTCTTTACAGTGGGTTGACGACAAAACCTGTTGTAATTTTAGCTAAAGACTTATTCTCTTGATGAAAACCTTTGTGTCTGTGCTTGTGTTTATTTATTGTAAAACCGATGATTTTATTAGTGCAGTTCCTTATAATTATCCTAAGAAAGAAATAAACGACTACACTGTCACTTCTCTCTCTTGGTCTTGTTACTTTTTACGATGTGTTTTCTTCCCACTGCAGTTCCATTTAGAAATTACAGATTTTCATGGACTCAGACCAAACATTTGTCGCTTCTCCCCTCTGTAATGCCTGTCATTTGCTGGGCGCTATTAAAATAAATACCTTACTTCAACCGGTGTTTACGAGCAGAAGTGTGTAGTTGAAAGACGAAGAATTTAACTTACGTATGTCGATGCCCGTTTCTCACATTCTTGAAATTTCTATCTGGGGTGTTAAAGGGATGACGACGATCGGAGTGACAGCTGTAGTGTGTAATCATGTTTTTGGAGAACATTCTCCAAAGATTTGGACTCTGTTTATGATGTAACAGTTAATTATTATGTGTGTGAACAAACCATAGGGTCTTAGTTGTTGGACGCTGTCGATCAGGTATAAGTACGACCTTCACAGGTGGTGAAACAACTGAGGAAAGACTGGAAGTTTTACTCCAACACGTGCGACTTTAGGAAATGTAGAGTTTTAATATTACCTCAATTTTGGGGGTTAATGGCTGCATCTGAAATGTAAGTGTTTGAACAATATCCACGATAATAACTTTAAAAGTTGGACAAAATAGTGGGGTTCAGTGCGAGGGTTGGGGAATGTCTGAGGTGCTTTAATAGAATATGACACATTGGACATTTGTAAATGTACCACTGAAATAATGCCAGAACCATAGCAAGCTTCCAGTCACTAGGTGTCAGCAGTGGTTTGTAATTTTTACAGTTAGAATATTCATTCATTTCTTCGGACATTGCTTGTCTGTTGCCGGGTCGCAGGGGTGGTGCCACCCAAATCACATTGCACCATTTCGTGAGCCTTTCTGTGGGTGGTGAACCCATAAGCAGTTATGTAGGTCAGGACAGTGCTCAGTGGCAGCCTGGCAGCTGGTGGATTCAAACCTGAAACCCTTCTGACCCAAGCCCACTCACTTAACCCCTGGGCCACTGCTGCCGACTCAGTTGGAACATAGATACATGTTATCAGGTTCTCGATTCTATTTTCATTTGCAGGGGTGTCGATGGTTGGGGAATAAAAACATTTCTAACCCAGAGGGAGAGATGACAGAAAATAATAGAGAACCACTACTTTAGCTGCATGTGACTATTAGTAATGTGGATAAAGGGCAATACCACCCCTGGGACAGTGTGTGGAAATATTTTCCCAAGCTTAATAGTGACTAACTGTTCTTATAACTGATGCTAATTCTTAAGAAAGACATGATCTCTATGTTTCTCACACCAATCATCCGCTATAAAAAACACAATGGAACAGAGCTCTGAGCTAATGTCCAGAATCTAACGGAGCAACACTTGTGAAATGAGTCCCGTAGGAGTGACCAGTCCTCATGGATACTTTCAAGTGTATCATCTTGAGGTATTTGTCCTCCACGTCTCTCTAGCTCTCTTCCCCGGGTAACTCCCTTCCCTCCCCTCTATGTCAACACAACTCTTTTATTACTGTAGTAGAGCAGACCAGTGGTCCCCAACAAATGGGCCGGGGGGCTGTACCAATCCGTGGGTGAATTAGTGCTGGGCCGCAGAGAAATAATGTTTCCTTTCGGCCTCATCTGGCTATTACTTCCACTTGATCCATACCCATATCAACAAAAGAACTGACCAATAGAATGGCTAGGATTCCATCATCAATAATGCAACTATATTTGATTAGGAAATATTTTCCCAGTGACGACAATAACAATAAACTCAAAATGACGCAGAGTCATTGATACAAGATTCTAACTTTTTATACCGGTCTGGTAGCAGAAAGTTATAGGCTAGGTGCACTTAAGAAATCCTTGTTGAGCCCATGCACATTTAATTCAGGTAGGAAGATTTTATAGGTAGGAAAAAATTTCAGAACACCGGTAATTACATTTTATTAGGGTATTTATCTGCCACAACTTTACGACGGGTCTGTGAAAATAGTACGAGACATTTAACTGGTCCGCAACGCAAAAAAGGTTGGGGAACACTGCAGTAGACGACAGTCTGCCTGGGAGTCCAGCTCTCACTAAGTCGGCTTTGCCCCACTGCCCTGCTGCACAGCTACCTCCCTGCTCCTGCTACTAAGTTGTTTTCCAAAGAGCAGGAAGGCCCATCTCTGGCTCAGTGCCTGATGGGCTACGACAGCAGTGTGTTCTGGGATTAGGTCTGTGAAAAAAGGGGTCATTCCAACACCCTCAGCTTTTGTCCCAGTACGTCCACTGTTGGTTTTCGAACCGCATGGTTATTTCAGAGCACTTGCGACCATCATCGATGAGGAAATGAGCCCAGAGGTGGCTTCGGTTTGTTTGTGGTGTTGATGGAGGAGCGGTCGGGTCTAGAGCCAATGTCGCTTTGACGGAATGTAATGATGTAATAAGAACGAATACAATTAAAAGTGTAAGCAAAGTGTTCTTGTACTGTAAGTCAACTACAATAATATGTTTATATCAATCTAAGAAGAAGTTGGTTACAACTAAACTTTTTGGATACTTTTAAGAATGTACAATTACCTCAATATAAAGGAAATGGAATGTAAAAATCCTCAATTATTTAGTGTGAAGACTGGGACGGTTTAGTTAAACACAATGCTGATATAGTCAGAGGAATAAAAAAATACAAATACATTGTCTATAATACTTGTACTTTTGTGACATTTCTGTTTAGCAGTAACTGAATTGTTTTCAGCGAAAACGTTTAAAATTTCCATCTCTTTTTTTATTTAAAAAAATCAACAAAATTAAAAATATCAAACTAATGGGCCTCTTTCCTTCTGTCTCTTTCGCGTTGTGTTTGTTGCGAGTGTTTTCTGAAGGTGTGTACTATAATCAACAGGTCGTCCTAATGAAGGCCTGCTGTCTGTGTCGGAGCAGCTGGTCCAGCTCAGTGGAATGATAATGAGTAGAGACTCAGACGTGTGCTACACAAGCTTCACAGCTGGTACAAGTCACGGCCAGTATCGTAAAATTTGACTCAACCTATACATCATTATTATTTTTGAAAGAAAACTGACCATTCATGCTTGTAAACATTATGACATAATATAGTGCATGTAACATGAGGAGGAGCATGTGTTTGAAAGTTTGGTCTGAAAAACAGGCCGTATCTTCAGATAAGGTGGGGGTCACACCTTAATGCATTAAAGATTAAAATGTGAATATTTGACGCTAGAAAACTAATGTTTGGTTCATTGTAAATGACTTGGTTGATTCTATTTATTTGGAAATATATTCCAAGAAAACATACACATACAGAACATGTATTCTAAGAACACACACAAAGCATAAGGCTCCCCCTAGTGGTTACTTGTTTAAGCAGCAGACAGAAGCCAATGTTGACAATTATTAGCATCGATGCTAAAGACAAACAGAGTGTGATACAAATAAACCATAACGTACAAACACAAGTATATCTACGTTTACAACTTACTGTGTTACTTTTGCGTTGTTTGTTTACGTTTCGTTTGTTTGAAGCTAATAGCAGGCGGGAAAATTTACGTCTTGTGGCCGTTTTTTGTGTTTTCAAGTATTCGGTGGATGTTGGTGGATTGCTCTAAATATCGCCAGGTTATATTTGTAAAATGTCTCACTCATTTATTAAAAATATTTATGAACCCCTGCTCTATTTATTATAAAAATATAAACATGTATGACTTACCAGCTGAACAAACTGCAGATGAAAAACGGTTGCTGCGGAACTGATAGCGAACGCACTCTAGACACTCTGCCGCCTCCTGGTGGTATCTTTGAGTTACTGCTTATAAAACTTTTTTCCTTACATTTGCAATGTAACATAAAGTGGACAATGACCATGGACGTATGACGTTTTATTTATGAATCCTTGTTTATTTTTTTGATAATTGAGTTTTTAAAATACTAAAAGAAAAAAAAAACTTTTTTGAAACCTAATAATGATTTCTCCCAAAACATCTGGGTAGAAACTATGGTTATAGACTTGATCACATTTTCTATATTTAAAAGTTCCATCACAGTCTGTATCAATCACTATACTGAACAGCATATATTACCAGAACATACTAAATTAAAATATGTCCAGGAAAAAAAAAATTAAATCACATTTAAGACATTTTAAGCCACGGTGCGTGAACATGACATGAACTGTTGGGAGACCAAACAATGACACTGAGCAATGAAAGGCAACTGTGGCTTAACCACACATGTAAAGCACCGTACTATGTAGAAATGTAGTTGAAGATCCACAATAGAAAAATTGCTTAAAGCCCACAGTTGAAACATCAGGGAAAGTTATGGGCCACAGCTAGGTGGCGATAAAAGTCAGATTCCAACATCCAATGAAATAGTGCCAAAAGAAATGAAATACATGAAATAACTTAAGTTTAGGTCATATTTGAAAAGTGATTTCTAATCCAAAAGAGTCAAGAATATAACACAGAGAGTTTCATTCACATCCCCCATCACAGAAAACACTTTGAGAAACATAAAAAAGAACACAAGTGCTCAGTAAAGGTCTGAATGGAGGAGACATGACAAGGGACAGACATCTTTGTCTCTGTCTCTCTGTTAAGCATGTCCATTTCTTCTTCATTTCAGATTTTTAATCTGTTGGTTTGTGTTGTGAATCTTCAAATCCATCTTGTCCACTTTATTCAGCAGGGAGTCAATGGAGTCGTCCTGGGCCTCGATCTCCGACTGCAGACCCAGTCCCAGGTTCTTTAGTCTCCTCAGGCCATCTGACATGTCATCTGTGATTCCAAACACAACCACTGTGAGTTCATCTGTACTCACTCTCCTGCTTAAATTCAGAAGACATAAGAGAAACCTGCGGGTGCTTACCTAGGTTATTGTCCAGGGTCTGGTGAGCCTCCTTCAGGTGTCTGTTCACAGAATATCCATTCTGTCTCGATGAGCCGTCACCCATTGATGCAGCACCGCCAAATCCTACAAAAAAAGAAAAAAAAGTCAAAAGTTAACGGAACAGATTCTTAACACCCTGATGTTCTTCTGTCAAACCTTACCATCTGTGTTGATCTTTCTTAGGTTGGGGTGACTGGCCTGGTATTTATCTTCATTGTCTCTGCTGCCGGACATGGCACTTTGTAATCTAGGGAGAGATAAAAAAAAAAATAAAATTAAATCTTACAATTGTGAGAACATTAAGTGCAACAAATATTATGTCGACCAACTAGTAACACCTCTGCTATGTGTCCAAGATTTTGGTCAATATAGAGACAAAATGGAACATATATGGAATATAATGTTTCCTCTCTACATTGAGGTTCTCTTTTTTTCTCTGTCAGTACATTTTCTCCAAAGATTTGGATTCTCATCCTAAAATTGGCAAAATTGACAGGGATTGATGGATGCAGTGAGGGGGGACATGTAGGTAGTTGGAGTTAGGAGCACAAGGAGAAGAAGTCTAGTGAGGGGTTAATTAAAGTGTGGTGGAAATCCATGAAGATATACATGGAAACAGTGTAATAACTATCTGGCCTCTACGTTGCAACTCATCTCATCTCACTCTGAATCGAGGAACTGTAATAGTTGTAGGGACTATTGTGCTGTGTCTTCAAAAACAAATACAAAAATGGCCGTTACTTTTCCGAGGCCTGGTAGGCCTTGGGTTCCTCAGGTGGTGGCTTTGTCTCTGGTTTTCCTTTGAAGTAATTGACAAGTCCACCCCACACACTCTTGATGCTGTTAATGTGTTTCTGGCTGGTTTTCAGGTCTTGGTCCATGTTGTCCAACATTTTGTCCGTTCTCTTCAGGACCTCACCCTGTCGCACCAGCTCCTGCAGAGACAAACAGAGGAAGTGTTTGTGAGAGGTAGTCAAGTCAAGAGACGTCAAGGAGGAATTTTAATTGTCCCACTGGGACAATTCAACCTTTTGTGTCCAGCAGAGCAGCTTAGCTTGACATACCTCTGCAGTTTCCAGACCCATCTTCTCACTTTCAACGATGAGGGCCCGGGAGCGGTAACTGCTGTCCACGGCAGACTGGGCCGTACGCATCACTTCCCGATGGAGGTAGCGCTGCCTCTTTTCCGCATCAGTCAATCCATCATCATCATCATCTTCGTCGTCACCAAAACCCCTACTTTTAGGCTTGAAATCATCATCGTCATCATCAGCAAAGGGGTTATGGGATTTAGGGTAGGCCATCTATAGAGGAGAGCAATAAAATATACTTGTTAACGTAAACTCAGACTTTATTAAACTTAATCATCTTTTGATTCTTTGTCAGATTTAGGTGGTGTGTTATTGTGATTAATTGAAAAAAAAATCTATTTTTTCCCCAAAACTTCACTGATAAAATTGGGAAATCAAAGGATTCAAAGGTTTTAAATCTTTTCTTTACAAAAAACCATATAACTAACTTGTCAATTTCAACCACCTCCATCAGTAAATATGAGTAAAAATTACAGAAGATCAAAACAATGGTTGAAAATAATCCCAGACACTTCTGAAGTATTGAACTAATAAAATGAATAAAGCGATACGAGTACGATACTGATTCACGAATGCAAATACTTTGTTCTGTCACAACAATTTCATTTAACTTGTAACACATGAAGTGAATGTACGAATGTACGAATGTATACAGTCTGTGAAACTGTGACAACGCGATCATCCATTCACAATTGTAACGTACTTGAACGAGTTAAACGTTAATGTTAAAATATAGAAACGTAGACAAGGAAAGTGTTATTTCAAGCGTGTAACGAAGCGAAAGGGTGTTGTCCTACTGGCTAATTGACAGGGACTGGTTGTCAAATCTGTGATACCTACAAAGTCATCATTGTGTTACCGCTGCTTTAAAAACATACAACTTGATCAAATTTGATCAAATTTCACTGGAGCAAAGTCGATCAACAAACCTTCGGGCGTCGGAGCGAGAGACGACGGTGTTTCTCAGATGACCCAGCGACTTCCGATCATACTTGGTGACGTCAGTGCATGTATTTCACGAGGGTACCTACTGCGCAACAATTACGCATGTTTATGTTTCGTGTTCTCATTTTTCCCATTCATTAAATAAAATGAACCTTCCGCTGGGTGTGCATTAATCTAGGTAAAAAAAAAAACGAAAAAAGGAGAATGAAATGTTTTGTTTGACTTTTGACAACAGAATTGTGAGATGCATCCTTAGGTGTTTTATATAATAGGGATAAAAAAAAAAACACTTTTTTTAAAAAAAGTCGCCTTCCGCTGAGTGTACACCAATTTAGGTAAAAAAATGAAACAAAATAGGAGAATAAATTGTTTTACTAGGCTTTTAACAACAACAACACAACAATAATAAAAACAATGCATGTTATTTAAAGGCGCCTTTCTAAACGTTCAATGTTTCACTGTCCAGCGCCGTACAGTGTACAGTGAAACATTTAGAATAATAAAACAGAGCAATAAATAAAAATAAAAAATACAGCACAGTCTACAATTGTATTTATGTACAAGGAAAAGTTCTACTTAGCAGCTAAGGTAAATAATGACGCCAAGAAAGGTAAAAACATTTTTATTTATTTATTATTATTACATAGTCATTATGTATAACATTAACACGTCTTTTTCTGTAGTGTAATATTTGCGTAAATAGACAATTGAAAAGGATTACATTAAGCCTGAAGTGTTTTTCTGTGTACATCGTGTGACAATGTGACAATAAACATCGCCAACTGAACATTTTATCCAAATCCATGTCCGCAACACATGGAGGAAACTCTATATTTACCCTGTTCTATTTATTTTTTCTACAGCATTTCCCACAACAAGAGTTGGCGGCGTTTATCTCGTTTGTCCGCTCTGACTTGCCGTACTGCGGCTGTGCCAGCACCAGCTGCTGCTGCGCTTCTCTCTCTCACTGCTGTGTTTCGCTCTTCCGATGTTTGGGTAAACATGTCGGTGATGGGAGGTGGTACCAGGGGCTTCTACTTCAACACAGTCCTGTCTCTGGCCCGCTCTTTGGCAGCACACCGTCCCGCACCTGTGGAAAAGGTGAGTCGTGGACTTTACCGTAATGTTTTACGAAACCCGTTCGTGCTAACGAGAAGCAACAGTTCATTCGGGTTGTGTGGCTCCGCTTCCGCAACAGGCAGCGATGTGTTCAGTCAAATTAGAACCGACAGAACTGACATTTACCAGATGTGCGTGGTGAGCACCATAAAGACTGATGTATTCAACACGGGAAAGTGTCGTGGCTCCGTGTGTGTGTCTCCTGTACAGAGTGGTCAGACTCGAACAGGCACTGCAGTCGAACAGGTTCCCATAAAGTCAAGAGTGAGTGAAAAGACCAGTCAGTCAGTTTGTTTAGAGTTGTATACTTTTGTTTCTGATGACGTATCTGAGGACAATTTCTGGATGATGAGAAATAAGGTTTCATGTCTGGTTAGAATATTTATTTTGCTTCTTTGTTGTGGTTATTAATCTGCAAAAAAGTCATAATTTTAGTAAATATTAGCCACATAATGCGATTCAGTCCTCCAACAAATCTATCATATTGACTGACCCTGAGTGGGAACCATCCGGAAAAAAAATTTACGAATGTTAATATTTTATTCCAGATTAAATAGATGTTTTTTTTTTACTGTTTTCATCCTGATTCGTTTGTCCAAACAGAATGTGAGGTAAATTCACTTAGAGAAAATCTGTCTTATTGTTCATTCATTCATCTTCATCCTCTCATCCCTTGCTGGGTGGCAGGGAAAGCAGTCTCCATGACTGCCACCCAAATCACACTGCTCCATACTGTGAGCCCGGTGGACGTTATGTGGGTCTAGATGGTACTTCATTCCGAATTGTCCTTTTTACATTTACATCAGAAACAGCTCTAGTTATCTATAAGTTCTTGATGTTTAAGTCCCAGTCTAAGTTAACAAGTGTGGATTTAACTGGCTACTGATTTGAGTCCAAGACAGACGTGGGCAAAATAAGGTCTGTGGGCCGAATGTGGCCAGTGCAGCTTTATAATCCAGTCCTTCAAACTGGTATAAATCATAAAATTGATTTGTATATTGATTATATTCATGCCCTTTTCCCCCAAAGAGGAAATTTAAAAGCATTTTTTGTTGTTTTTTCATGATATTTATGCTTGTAATATATGTAAGTTCATGCCTGGCCTAAGACAGTGAAAACTTTTCTTGTCTTGTCAAGTTCACATCACCAAAATCATAGACCTCTTTACCTTTCATTCTTTAATTCATCTTCATCCTCTTTTCTGTTGCCGGGGCAACAGTCTCCACTACTGCCACCCAAATCCCTCTTCTCCATACTATAAGCCTTTGTGGGTGGTGAGTCCACTGGAAGTTATGTGGGTCAGAAACGGATCTGGATTCAATCTAAACCCTTTGGGACCCAAGTTCGCCTTTTTATTTATTCATTCATTTATTCATTTTCTTCTGCTCATCTGTTGTGCCACCCAAATCACATTGCACCATATTGTGAGCCTTCCTGTGGGTGGTGAGCCCACGAGAACTTATGTGGGTCGGGACCGTACTATGCTCAGAGCACTTCAGTGGCAACCTGGCAGCTGGTGGATTTGAACCTGAAGCCCTGCAGACCCAAGTCTGCTTCCTTAACCACTACGCCAGCACTTCCGCTTTTTTAATTATCCAGGAAATAATGTACCTGTGCTCTTTTAGGTCCAGAAACTACAATGTATGTGTCCCCTGGAGGTCCGTGGCGTGTTCACTCTGGACATGAGACGCAGAGATGCTGTTATTGCACTGGCCGTGTTTCTGGTGGAGTCCGGCCTACAGGTGTTTAGCATTTTTTTTTTGTTAAACATTCTATTTTCCTAGTTGTTTTGTGAGTCAGCTTTAGTTACAATGTCTCACATGATCCCTTATAAATAATCCCACATGATCAACCCTAATCTCCCTGTTCCTATAATCTGATTAAAGTGGTGATTAGGCATGCAGATCCCAAGTAAAGCCTTTAAACCCATGATGCTGATTGAAGAACCGTGTTAAGTCTTAAATGCTTTGCATTATTGGGTTGTGTTGGCAGCTAAATGTTAAAAAAGTTCATTAAACAAAAGTGATTTCTTTTTGGTAAATGTAATATATCTTTTTTGAGTCCTAATGTGGTACTAACTGTTTCTGTTTGTGCTTCTTTCTTTAACTGGCAGCACAAAGACATATTTGTCCCTTACCTGCTGAGCCTAATGAAAGGACTTCCACGGGTGCAGTGGATCGAAGAGAACTCAGGAAAAAAAGGAAATGGTCAGAACAATAGGCTTTTATTGAACAGTGATTACTTTTCATTCACAGCAGGATTTAGAATTAATATTAAATTGATAATCAGTGCAACCATGTAAGTGCAGTACAAAACAATACAGTTTCCTAAAGTGGAAGAGATAAAAAGAATAGAATATGAGTGAATCCAGTCACTGCAGTGACTCTATACTTCCATAAATAACTAGGGATGGTAACTATTTTTTTTAAATAGTGATCTGGTCCCAAACATTAACGTCCAATTCTGATATTACCTGATACCAATATAGGCCTGGAAACATGTTTATTTATCTGTTCAAACCACTGATATGAGATTAATTAATTGAGCTGCAATACTGCCATCTAGTGACGTACGCCTAATTAAAGCTGCTTTCCCCCAAAACTATCAGAATTATATATATATATTTTATCGGGGAAAAATGATACTGATTTTTATATGTTACATAATATCCCAGTATTGGACACATAAAAGAACTTCATTATAGAATTACGATCTTAATATTGACCCCTCGATATGAGCAGACATAAATACGTGAGAGATTTTTTATCTGTATTTCTTAAACACATTAATAAATCTTCCTCATAAAAGGTGATTCTTTCTTCCTCACCCTTGAATGTGATCTGTGTTCCGTCTAATCGACGCACTTGCTTTCTCTGCCTTAGAATTTCTCCCAGTGGCCGAAACATTCAGCTTCTGTCTGGTGACCCTTCTGTCAGATGTGGCTCAGAGAGACCCAGACTCCCGACTGGAGGTCGGTCTATCATGATGTTATAAATCATTTTGGGTGAGATGAGTGGAGAGCTAAGATATTGTGTCTAATATGTTCTTCTCAGATTCTTAACACCATCACGGAGGTCATGCAGGCGCTGCTGGAGATGTGCAAGACTCCAGATAATCAGGACCAAGGTACAGACACTGTGAAGCTCCAGGCAGTGATGTCATTGAGTCATTTTAATGAAAGAAACACACAGATGGTCTTTTGTGCGTTTGTCCAGTTTATCTCTGCAGATACATCATCCCCAGCCTGCTGGGTATGACTCGAGCATTCGGCCGCTACAGCAACACAGACGAAGCGCTCTTGTCCAAGTTGTTCCCCAAGGATTCTCCACAGTCACGCTGCGTCACAGAGGAGACGGAGGGCGTGCGGCGCAGGTCCTTCAATGACTTTCGTTCCATCCTCCCCTCGTCACTGCTCACCGTGTGCCAGAATGACACTCTGCGAAGACGCACAGGGACCAACCCGGATTCTGCAGCTCAGGTGTGACACAGCAGTCAGCACCTGGGATATAATCCCATCGTCTCTGTGAGCTTTTTTAAACATAATCCCTGTTATGTGCTTGGTTACAGGCAGGTGCAGATACTGGGGGGCACTCACCCTGCTCCCCCACTACTCCTGGTCCACATTACTTCGAAGGTAATAAGTAATAATCATCATCATTGACTTGAGGTTGTTTGTTTAAAGTTATCAGTTGCTGATGCAATAATGATAGATAGATAGACAGATAGATAGATAGATAGATAGATAGAACTTTATTAATCCATCAGGAGTATCCTGTGGTATAAGTAATAAGTAATAATCACGGGTTAGTTTTCGCTGATAAAACTGGGTTAAACAAAATCTCAGAATCACAAGTGCAATTCCAACAATCTATAAAAACCCCATTGTGTTATTGGATTTTCAGTATTAGAGAAAAAAGCAATAATTGTCTTATTGATATCGGAAATTATCAGCTATTGGTGAGCGGATATATATTTAAATTCCCAATAAAAATTAATTAATAAGAAGGTGTGAAGGGTAAAGCGTATTAAGGTTTAAGGTTGTGATTCTGCTTGTGTTTCTCTGTTCAGTTTTTACTGCAGTGCTCACATTTGCATCATCTGACGTTGGTCCTTGTTTTAATGGCAGTGCAGCAGAGAAGTCAGAGCTTTGTTTCAAGACTTCTTTTGTTTTGAAAGGAAAAAAAGACAAATTCCAACTCTACAAATGTAACCAGGACAATAATAATATTCAGAATAATACATTTTACTGATGAGACAATGATAATAAGAATGAGAATTGAAAAGAAATATAAATATATTAATACCTTGATATTTCCTATTGTTTCAAATGGATTCCCTGCTTTTTATCAGAAAAATACATTTTCTTAGTTAGTTTTCTTAGTACAAAAGGCAAATTCTCTTTTTCCTCCTTGTACTATTTTTAAACTTATATAACATTCCTGAAATATCTGCAGTTCTCTTCCTCTGCCAAGAATCTTTACTAGCAACACTCTCTTTGTCTGTGGTCTATTGTGATTTTCTTTTGATGCCTTTAAAGTCTTTTGCAGTTAACTTACCTGAGACTGTGATCTGTTCTGATCTCCCCTGGTTTTAGGTGCTTACCTCCCAGACAGCAGTGCAGTGGACCCCGACTACTACTTCTCCACAGTCAGCTCCAGTTTTTCAGTGTCTCCTCTCTTCATGGGGCCTGGAGAAAATGAGGTGGAGGTTCCTGTTGAGCTGCTGCGGCAGCTACTGGGAATGGTACGGCCATAATGTTTTTTTTTTTTTACATATGTCTTTTCTTGTTTAATGTAATAAGACAAGCATGGGCAAACTATGGCTCGAGGGCCAAATGTGGTACATTTTTATATTTAGTCCGGTCCACCAAATAAAATATTTTGTATATTAGTTCACATTGGGGTTATACGTCTGCTTTATGCCCATGTTTTTGGTTGACTTCTAATTTATCTAAATTCATTTCAATTTTCCATTATATTTTAGCCATATTTTAAGACCCAATGTGGCCTGGACATAAAAAAGTGTATCCATGCCCGTACCAGGATGTTTTTTTATCTGTTTTTTTCACTTTGTGTCTTGTGGATTCACAGGTGAAGATCTTTGTTTCTGAATCTTTTCTGAAGTCCCTTGATACCACAGTGTTGGAGGTCATGGAGGTAAAAATAAGACAGGAAATCAAACCAGATTTGATTGGATTTCTGTTTTTAGCCACTTTATATTCTTGTCATTGTCTCTTCTGTGTGTTGTTAAGTCCAACCCTGGAGTCAACCTCTATTACAAAGCCTTCAGTGACCCTCTCTATGTCTGCGTGTTCAAAATGCTTCGGGACACACTGTACTACATGAAAGGTAAAAAAAAAAGAGTTCTGGAAGATTTTTGTGTGAATTTCTTCTGCCCGATGTTCACATTTCTGTCCCATCTCTCAGCCCTGCAGCCCGCTTTTGTTCGGGAGGTGCATGATTTCGTACTGGAGCAGTTCAGCAGCAGCCAGTCTGAGCTGCAGCGGGTGCTTCATGATGCGGGAGGGGGGTTGCCAGGGGAACAGAGCCCTCTCAAGCTCCGTTGCCAAGCCAATGCTGCATGCGTGGACCTGATGGTGTGGGCCGTCAAAGATGAACAAGGTGATCGATACTGATGAAGAATGAACAGAGCTTTGTTTAATGATGAGTATTAACAGCTACAATCATCTTTATTTTGGAATAAATGTAAGAATTTCTTGATTTGATTTTTTTTTTTGCCTCACTGTTTCTTTCTTAGGAGCAGAGAATTTGTGCACCAAACTGTCAGAGAAGCTTCAGTCCAAAACCTCCAGTAAAGTCATCATCGCTCATATGCCCCTGCTCATCTGTTGTCTGCAGGTGCAGTGGATCAAAAACAAGAAAAAAAAATAATTCAAATTTTAAGTATGTGTTGATATATTTCTTTTTTTTTTTTCTAGGGCCTAGGTCGTCTGTGCGAGAGGTTTCCCGTCGTGGCTCACTCAGCCACTATATGTCTCAAGGACTTCCTGGTGGTTCCTTCACCTGTTCTGATCAAACTCTACAAGTATCACAGCCAGTACAGTTCAGGTGCAAGTCATTATTATTACTTCATTACACTCTTTCCTCTGGATCAGAGGTGTCACACTCAAAGACGTGAATAATTACATGTTTGCGATTCATGATTATTTATTGGAGTTAAATTGGTTTGTTATAAAAAAAATAATTTATCAGGGTAAAAATTCAGCTCCACTTCAGGACTGATTGCCACACTTGGCCCGAAAACCTTAAGTTTCACACATGTCTTAAATAGAGTTGTGTCATCACCTCCAGTCTGTTGACAGTGTCATTTTTTTTTCCAAATCTGGTCAAAAGTTAGGGTTTGAACCAGGGACCCACACTTTAAGCGTTCAATACAAAAGAAAAAAAAAAAGAAAAAATCAGTTTCCCATAGATTCTGTGTAATACAACACTGAACCAGAAGGAGACTGTGGATCAGGGTTTTGAGAACTATAGGATTTTCCATAAAATGTGGAGAACAAATCTATAAAATATTATTATAAATTCAACTTTCACATCAAGGTGGGGGCCGCAAAGTATCGTTCCAGCAGTTGTGCAGCTGGCGATGTACAGAGACAAGCTTCTGTTTGGCATTAAAGCTGCAGCACAGTGAGATCCCATTGATTTGCTGCTTCGTTGGCAGACTTTATTTTTAGAGTTAAAGTTGTCTTCATGGCAACTGTGTTGGAGGAACAGTTTCACTGCTGTTAAATCTTGCAGAAACAATAGCGAAGCAGAAAGAAAAGACCTGTGAATGTATAAATCTGGGGACCTGCCTGCACAGCAAAATGCAGGAAAATAAATCAAGAGTTAAACAGAGAGGAGAGTCAACCCCGGTGGAACAATAACAAAATATCAATTGATGACACAGTTTATTGCCCAGCTCTCATCCACTATTGATCTGAACACAGTCAGTGTGCATTGACTATCAGCTGGACAATGAACACATAATTGAAAAGGCAGTCAATGGTTACTGATTTTTGTTTGTTGGTGAATATTTGTTGTATCTCCCCTGTATCTTCATCTTATTTTTCATGTTTCTGTTCTCCATCAAGGTGCTGGAGAAATAAGAATCAATGTGACCAATGAACATTCTCAGTCCACCTTCACACCCCTGTCCAACAGGAAGGACCAGCCGTCCATGTACGAGCAGCTCAGAGACATTTCTATCGACAACATTTGCAGGTGGGACAAAAAGACTTTTCATCTAATCACAATAATCTAATAAAAAACTCATCCTCTTTGTGTCTTCCCTGCTTCACAGATGTCTCAAAGCTGGACTGACCATGGACCGGGTCATCGCAGAGGCCTTTCTGGCCAGTTTGTCCAACCGTCTTTACATTTCACAAGAAAATGACAAGTAGGAAACATTTATGTTTGCAAACCACATCACAACACACCTGTGGCATTTTGAGATTAGTTAATTTTTTTTTTTTTCTTTGTCAGGGATGCTCACCTCATCCCCGATCACACCATCCGTGCTCTGGGTCACATCGCAGTGGCTCTGAGAGACACTCCAAAAGTCATGGAGCACATCCTTCAGATCCTTCAACAGAAGTTCTGCCAACCTCCCTCACAGCTGGACGTCCTCATCATCGACCAGCTGGGCTGCATGGTCATCACAGGAAATGTACGAACAATAAGTTACAGAAACGATGCATTTATTTCACAACAGCATTTTATCAGCTGGAGAAAAATTACATCAAATTAGAGGCGAGAAACAGAAACATCAGTGTCCCATAAATAGCAGCAAAGCTGACTGGCTGTAATTAGTCTCAGCCTCCTGACTGCACAGCGTTTACTTGCTCATTACACTTGCATTGAGTGCAGGCTTCCAGCTGACACATCAGTGGAGTGTCCAGTAATTAGGTGTTTTTGCCAGCTGGTGGCACCAGAGAGGCCATAATTAACCCAGGACGGAGGAGAGTTTGGCTCAGTGTAGCAGGTGCAGATTCACGGATTGGCCTTAATGTAGGTTTGGCATATTTAGTTGCAAATGCAGAAAGGAAATAGTTTAAATAATGTAAGATATTGGCTTTTAATCTGCAGTCGTATTGATTTTTTGCACACCGCACCGCAGGATTTTCATCTTCTCTGTCTCTCTGTACAGCAATACATCTACCAGGAAGTGTGGAACCTTTTCCAGCAGATCAGCGTGAAGGCGAGTTCAGTGGTTTACTCTGCCACCAAAGACTACAGAGATCACGGCTACAGGTCAGCGGCACAAACACACTTCCAAAAAATGTGGTTAAAAACAATAATGCAGAAAAACTACAATCTGTAAATTTTGAAAGTTCTGTTTGTAGAGAGACAGAGAACGCATTTTTACTGTTTTATTCAATTCCAAACATCAAATCGAAAAATAGAATTTCTAATAGTTTGTATATCAAGTGGATTACTGCGAGAATGATAAACTTATTTTTTAAATCTGTGCTTTTCGTCCCTCTTAGACACTGTTCCTTGGCCGTGATTAATGCTTTAGCTAATATCGCAGCCAACCTGCAGGGGGAGCAGTTAGTGGACGAACTCATGGTGAACCTTTTAGAGCTGTTTGTCCAACTGGGTTTGGAAGGAAAGAGAGCCAGTGAGAGGGCCTCCGACAAGGGACCGGCGCTGAAGGTACCGTCTCATATTCATACTCCCAGCAGTCACCAGACGAGGGCGATGTTACGCCCCGCACCTTTCGCTATTTGCCACAAACAAGAATTTACAGTCACACAGTCACTGATGGATCCATATCTTCTCCAGGCCTCAAGCAGTGCTGGAAACCTGGGAGTCCTGATCCCAGTCATTGCTGTGGTGAGTCCTTTTAAATATTTATATATTTAAACAGATTATTTTTCTTTTTTTTTATTGTATTTCTAGGATTTTTTTTAAAGCTTTAGTAAAAGAAAACCATTTCCCAGAGTGCAGTTAAATGATCTACTCAACTATTTGCGGACAAAGCTGAGCCAAGAGTTTGTTTTTAACTCCTGAACTCTGAACAAATATTTGCTCCATCAGCATCGCTTCAGTTTAAGTGCTTTGTTATTTTGACTTTTTTTTTCGTAATCAGCTCAATAACCGCTCTTTATTACTACAAAAATATAAAATATATCATCTTAATCACTTTACACCATTTTAATTCCCAAACATTAATGCAACTGGAGGTGAGAAAATGTTGTGTATTATTTTATTATCTCCTTTGTTGATAATAAAATTCATCCATGTTTTTCCTTCTTCCTTAAGATAAAACATGAACAAAGAGATAACAACTTTAACTAAACTGTTCCAATGAAGAAAAGCTACAAAGCAAAGACCATCAACATTTGGCATATTGTGCTTTTTAAAAAATTAATAACAAAACCCAAGTTGTTAAATCGCTATTTTTTTTGCTAAAAACCTGGTTGAAGCAAAAGAGGAATTTTAATTCTGTGTAGTTTAGCTCTGGGACGGATCGGCCACTCGACCCATGAACACCAGGCAGTCTGTGCGATGCTCGTAGATTAGGAAGAGAAACGGATGATCCACGGTGAAGTGGATCTGAGAGGAGAGGGGCATGAAGCCCACCTGGGTCAGAGCAGCGGCTTCTGTCCCCTCTTCATTCACAGTGATGGTTCCCTGGTGCTTCAGCTGCAGGGTTTAGAAATAAGAAGACATGGAAGTTAGTTTGTCGGTGTAGGTTCTCTGTTCTGTCCAATAATACAAGTTGTAACATAGAAGGAAAGTGGAATGTTTCTTGAAGATGTTTCACCTCTCATATAAGAGGCTTCTTGACCTCCCTTTGGATCAGAGGTGAAACATCTTCAAGAAACCATCTCGGTCCAGTTGCCCCAGGTCAGAGGTGTCGAACTCAGTTTCACAGTGGGCCAAAATTCTAAACTGGCAAGAAGTTACAGGCCAAACTCCATATTTATCAAAAAATGATTTCAGATATAAAATTAATTTATATTTATATATATGATTTATATTTTTATTGATTTTTTTCATATGAAAACATTAAATCTGGATTGAATCTGATATAATCTTGCGGGCCAGATTTAATTACAATGTGGGCCAGTTTTGGCCCCTGAGCCTGGGTTTGACTCCTGTGCCCTCGAGTTTGTTGTTGCTTTTGTTTCCTTTTACTCACCCAGTTCATGGAAACCTTTTCATCTGTCATTCCGGAGAAATCTCCGCTGGCCTGAAACAAGTCAGTCAGGCCCATCTCCTTCAAGTTTTCATTCAAGTTAAAGTTCTGCTCCAATTTAAACCGAGGCAACACAACCTCACGAGTCCTGCAGAAGGAACAAAAGTAGTTCACACCGATCATCTCACACCATCTCCTCTCATGACAACAGCTCCAAACATTTGGTTATTTGAGATAAAATACAAACTAAATGCATCCTGAATTCTTCACTACGTGTAAAGCTAACGGTTGTGTTGACCTGTTGGTCATGTTTTTGAGCCACTTGTTGACCACGGTGGGAGAGATCTCCTGCTCCAGGTTCCTCATCCCGGTGATCTTCCTCGGAAGAGCAATCAGCATGCTGATGTTTCCTGTGTACGGCAGCTGAAAGTAGGTCAGTTGTTATTGTGCTGCCGTCATGTTTACACCACCGGCGTTCAAGATGTTAGTGGTAGTGGTTTGGAGTCCACCCACCTGCAGGACGTCACAGTCCAGCTCGTGGTCAGCAGCTGCCAGATAGTTGCCCTTGTTGGTCATCATTGGCACTCGCACGTTTGTCTTCTCGTTGATCCTGAAGTTGCGATAGTGTGTCATTTCTTTTGGGAATTTCTGTTCCCATGTACCTGGAAAAAAACAAATGTATCAACATCTAATATCTGGGACTCAGAGAGTGAGAATCTGGACCTGGATGGTGGATTTGTCACCTTTGAAGTAGAGATAGTTGAGCAACATCAGCACCATATTTGGGTCAACACTCTTCAGCGGTTCCCTGATCAGCCCTTTGGTTCGCTTCTCAATGCGACGGTTGGCCTTGTCCAGGAAGGCAGGATCCCCGAAATCCACGGACTGGGGCTCCGCAAAGTAGTACGCTTTTGTCTCCGCACGGAAATTATCTTTGATAGGAATGTCTTTCTTGATGTAGACGTCGTTCACGGAGCGCAGTGTGTAGCCAAAGTTCCTCCTGAAGAGCCGGTGTGTAAGCTTCCTGAAGAGCTTGTGCACAGTTAAGTTGTCGTAATGGTGGCTAGCATTGACGAAGTCTGCGAAGCCCAGAGCCCTGTAGATCTGGTCCTGAGTTCCAGGCCCGGCACCCAAGGACATCATCCCCATAGCGATGGAGATCCCAGCCGGGGCCAGCATGATGTTGTCGGTCTGGTTGACATCGTTGCGCAAACTGCGGTAGAGGTTGAAGCCAAAGTGGGCATTGACGATGTTGATGCGCTGAAGACGTGAGCGTCCATGAAACAGACGGAGGAGTCGAGCGCGCCGGATCTTGGGGTCGGAGGGTTCAGCGAAGATATCGATGTCTGGGGCCGGCGTAGCTATGTCGTCTATCTCGTCCCCCTCACTGCAAAACAACATCCGCGAGATAAGAGAGTCATGTGGAACACTTGACACTTTACGACAGAAAAACTCTAACCTCAAGTGACCATGTATTAGCAAAATGGGAAAAAAATGTTTTAAAGTTTCTGGTTTATGAAAATCCATGGACCAGGGGTCTCAAACTAGTGGCCCGTGGGCCACTTGGAGCCCGTGGAATGATATTTTGCGGCCCTCTCCTTGATATGAAAAATTGAATTTATAATAATATTTTGTAGATTTGTTCTCCACATTTTATGTCTCAGTCCCCTTCTGGCTCAGTGTTGTATCACACAGAATCACAGAGAAACTGTTTTTGAGACATTGTCATAGACCCTTGAAAATCAATCTAAGATACACATGAAGATACAGAAACATAGAGATGTTTCTTGTTCTGATAGTGAAGTAAAGAGCCATAAACCTAACAACAATATTCGTAAAGTTAAATAAAATGGAGGGAAAAAGAAAAAAACATCTTAAATGCAGTCACAAATATAGTATAGTGGGGGACAGAGAGCAAGAACCTGTATTGTAAAGATCTCTTTTAAACAGAGTGACTAGTGTGGGACAAGTTTAAAGTTTAAGAAAATCTAAAAAGTAAAAACTATTGTTTTTACAAAAATTTAAAAAAAAATTCCCTTGAATCAGAACAAAATTTGTTCGATTGAATCATGCACATTAGATGCCCGTACTTGTTAAATATTTATTTCTCTAAGAAAAAACAATCCATAATCTTAGAAAAGAGTTTTCCCACAGTTACAACATCATCAGAGTTTTACCTCGACGTGATCTACAAGTAGGAAACACACGTACGTGTAGTCGTCGCTGCCTGCTGCCAGGATTTTGTCGAAATCGATGTAGTCTTCGTCCTCAAAACCATCAAAAATGAGGTCGTTGGTCACAGTGTTTTCTCTGTGGAAGTCCAAAGGAATGGCGTCCACGTCGTCCGTCCCGTCTGCTCCGAAGCCTCTGGGATTTGGGCTGGGGTTCTCAAAGTGGGAACTCAACTCCTTAATACCAGCCAGGCATGGACTGAACAACAGACAGACGGAGACGATGGCGTTGATCCACATCCTGAGGCCTGAAGCAGAGAGAACGCCGCGTTAGACCGTGTTCTGTTTAGTCCTTACGCAGGAGTCAGTGAAATATCTTACCGTTATTCCGAGCTGGTCTAAGTGCTTCTGTCTGTGGGACTAAGGGCAAAGAATTGAATCCAAAACTGAACTTTGATGCAGGCTCCTCCTGAACAAATAGACCAGATCAAACAGAACGAAAAGTGCTTTGACCGACTTAAAATCTGTGTCCCTGCACAATCCAGCGGCTTAAAAATGGACAAAAACATTTCACTGCAACCAGGAATATGAAACACACACTTGTATATGCAGTTATAATATTGTGGTTAATTTTAATCAGCTGTATTCGTATATGTTTAGCTATTCTACATAATTATTTTGTTTTTTTTGTTTTAATAAGATTAAAGTTAATGTAATGATCAGATTTAAAGAAAAGGAAAAAAAATCTCAAATAATTTTTTCCATCCTGTTTGTTTCCCAACTCCTCATATGCTCAGTTGACCAGGCGACTTCCGCCAATCAAAGAGGCTAAGCCCCGCCTCCAGAAGCTGTTCAGGGACTTCTGGTTGTACTCCGTGGTGATGGGCTTCGCAGAAGAAGGATCAGGTGAGGAAGACAGGAACAGAACACAGCACATCAGCAGCAGAACTATTCTACTGTCATCTACTTCATGACCATTTCACCGTGACACTAAAGAAATAGTTAAATGTAAAAGCAAGAGGCTAAAAAAAAGATTAATATCCAAATTTCCTCTGTAGATCGATTTGTATTGTGATTTTTGGGCCATATAAAGTGTTGCATTATGATGATTCTACAGGTTTCAGCCAGGGCTGAGCTTAAAGCTCTGTTTATACTCAAAAGTGTGCCCTCTAGTGGCCTGTTTCAAAGGTTTATGCTCTACCTGAGCCATTAGTGTTTGTTTTTAAAGGACTTTAATTTGGAAAGCTCTTTATCTTACTGATAAAATTTACCTTGCACCTTGCAGGTTATAGTATGTATATGTGTAATATATTCAAATATATATTTTTGTAGTACCAACCAACCAAATCAATCCTAATGCAGGTTGATCTAGAGAATTGTTAACCTGCAACTGATACTTTCTGTTTTTCTTCTTGTCTGTCAACTGCAATGATTTTGTAAAATAATTCAGAAACAAAGATTTAAATTATATTTGCTATCAATTTTCTATTTTGATACAATATTGAACCTAAAAAAAGATATCGAACTGTGACATTTTCAGAGTCTTGCACCTCTAATGAATACAAATTAAGAAAAACGCCAGATCAGTATCGAGAATAAATGCATCATTATTGAGTTG
>JAFBJS010007503.1:0-21728 GCA_016785265.1 Paraplagusia blochii | reverse complement strand
ATTATTTTTTTTTTTTTTTTTTAATAAGATTAAAGTTAATGTAATGATCAGATTTAAAGAAAAGGAAAAAAAATCTCAAATAATTTTTTCCATCCTGTCTTTTTTTCTGTTCCTCATATGCTCAGTTGACCAGGCGACTTCCGCCAATCAAAGAGGCCAAGCCCCGCCTCCAGAAGCTGTTCAGGGACTTCTGGTTGTACTCCGTGGTGATGGGCTTCGCAGAAGAAGGATCAGGTGAGGAAGACGGAAACAGGACACAGCACATTAGCAACAGTTCTGTTCTACTGTCATCTACTTCATGACCATTTCACCGTGACACTAAAGAAATAGTTAAATGTAAAAGCTACAGGTTAAAACAAAGATTCATATCCAGATTTCCTCTATAGATCGATTTGTATTGTGATTTTTGGGCCATATAAAGTGTTGCATTATGGTGCATCATTATTAATTTTTGCAATAAAATTGCTATCTGTTTGATAAATCTAAAGTCTAAACCAAAAAAGTGTGGAAAAATATCAAATCAAAACATCTTCATGTGATTTTCAGGTCTTTGGCCGGAGGAGTGGTATGAAGGAGTGTGTGAGATCGCCACCAAGTCTCCACTCCTCACCTTCCCCAGCGGAGAACCTCTCCGTTCTGAACTCCAGTACAACTCGGCTCTAAAGAACGACACGGTTACGACGGTAAAGTAATGGAAAACAAAAAAATTTAACGCCAAGCAATAATATTGGATTTCACCGTGTAATGACCTTATTTGTCCACCAGGCGGAGCTGAGTGAGCTGAGGGCGACGATCAGCAACCTCCTGGACCCTCCTCCTGAGGGATCCGCCCTCATTAACAAGCTGGACTTCGCCATGTCCACCTATCTGCTGTCGGTCTACAGATTAGAATACATGAGGTCAGCACAGGTCACTTCACTGGTTCAAGTCTGTCCTTGTTGTCCATGTGATGTCACTGTGTTAGTGGAGGTTCATCCTCCTGTTGTCACAAGCAGATGAACTGAACTGTATCTGACAGAGAAGTTCTCTATTCATCCTGTAGGAGGAGTTAAAACAACAAATAGGTCAAACTCAAGTCAAGTAAGAACTGGGACAAAGTTTCAGGCCAAATTAATTATTATTAAAAAAAATAAAAGTTCATTTTAATGTAAAACACTTTTCTCAGACCAACAACAGAAACAGAAACAAAAACATGTATAAAATATGATTTGATAAGATCTTGCGGCCCAAATATAATAACCTTTTGGCCAGATTTGGTCCCCAGGCCTGACTTTGACCCTCCTTCTCTATGGGAATAAAATTTTACTTAATTTTTTTTTTTTTTTTTTACAAAATTAAGTTGAATAAGTTGTTTAAAATTTCACAGACCCCGGGGTGTCCACACTTTTTTTTCTTGTGAAGGCCGGGGTGACGTACCTAGATTGAAAACTAAATATATTTAACAATATAAACTGGATATCTTACTCTCTATATTAACATGTGACACATCTTACACTGTCTGACTCAATACCTGTATTATTCTCACTTTAGCATTTTGCATAGCAATTAGCATCTTTAAATAGAATTCCATCTCTAGTCTTTATTACTATTATTTTTTATGTTTTTGTTCAGGATCTACCGAGACGCCTTTGTAGATCTACTGGTAGATCCTGATCTACCTATTGGACACCCTTGTCCTAGACTTACACAGTTCATACCAGGATATAGATTTTTTTGTACGATCAGATCTGACTTTTAAAATCGCTTTCTCTTTCCAGGATGCTGAGATCCAACGATCCCGACAGATTCCAGGTCATGTTTCGGTATTTTGAGGACAAAGCCATTCAGAAGGACAAATCAGGTGTCGACCATTTTTGTTAAGGATGGTCCTTTTCTCTTGTCTTCTGAATTATTACTAACTGAGTGTGATGTTTTCACAGGCATGATGCAGTGTATAATATGTGTTGGTGATAAGGTTTTTGACGTTTTCCTCCAAATGATGGCTGAAAAGGTGTGTGTTGTCATCGCAGATGTGGTTCCTCTAACAGATGTTGGGAATATATTGAATATTTCGTGGTTTTAACAGGAAAATATATGTTTTCTTTCCATATTTTTTGTAGCCAAAGACCAAGGAGCATGAGGAGGAACTGGAGCGACATGCTCAGTTCCTGTTGATCAACTTTAATCACACTCACAAGAGGATCAGAAGAGTGGCCGACAAATATCTCTCCGGTTTGGCTGAAACGTGGGTCATTTTTTTGTTTCACTACCAGGTCATTGCTTTTCTGTTTTATTCTCAGATGTTGAGATGAAATTGTTGTTCCATTCCCAGGTTCCCACATCTGCTGTGGAGCGGCCGTGTCCTGAAGACCATGTTGGATATTTTACAGACGCTCTCTCTTTCACTGAGTGCTGTAAGAAAAAAAAAACAAATATTTTTGATTGAAAAAATAATTTGTTTTAATGTATATTTTGTGTTTTTTGTTATAGGATATTCACAAAGATCAGCCTTACTATGATATCCCAGACACTCCTTACAGAATCACTGTCCCTGACACTTACGAAGCTCGAGAGGTAACTTATTCCTACGGCCACTAGATGGCAGCACAGCATTGTTTTTATTTTGCCTCTGCTGATTTTTTTTATTTTCTAAATTAATATTAATCTATATATTAATGTTTTATATAATATTAACAGTCCAAGATATTAACCGCAGTATTTTAGTTATGAAATATATGAATTTGGTACTACTATAAAAATCATATAAATTGTGTAAAATCTAATTTTCTTGTTTATGTCCCGTAGAGTATAGTCAAAGACTTTGCTGCTCGTTGTGGTGAGATTCTAAAAGAGGCCATGAAGTGGGCTCCTTCAGTCACAAAGTCCCACCTACAGGTCAGTTTCTAGAACTACAACATAGAAAAATCACTCCATAATCCAAAATTCTTATATTTTTCTGTTTTTTTCTCTTCCTCTTTGACCCGGCCTGGATGATACTGCAGGAATACCTGAACAAACACCAGAACTGGGTGTCGGGTCTGTCCCAGCACACTGGCCTGGCTATGGCTACAGAGAGCATACTGCACTTCGCAGGCTACAACAGGCAGAGCACGACACTAGGCGTGAGTTTCATGTTCACACCGACTTAGTTATCGCCTTCATTTTGCCTTTATTTAGAACAACGACTTAAGTTTAACTGTATGGATGGGTTTCATGTTATTTTATAATTTTTTTAAAGGCAGAAATCAAGTTTAACTGTTTGCAGTGGCTTTTTTGTGCTTTGCCGTCTCTGACTTTGCGCCCGTACACATTAATATCAATGTTTTTTTCACTGAAAACTCTGTTCTTATTGTATGGTTTACAGCAGTGTATTTACAGCATGAGTATGTTTCCTGTATGTTGTTATTTTTTTGCTTGCTGTGTGAACATTCACACTTGTTCTCAGTCTGGCATTTTTCTGCTTTATCCGTCTTTTGTTTGCTTCATTTGTTGTGTTTTGTCTTTATTAATAATGCATCAATCTGCCTACCTGGTTGCTTGGCTGGTTAATGGATTGGCTGGTTACCTGGTTACTTACCTGCAATGGACGGGTGGGTTTGTTGGCTGGGTGTCCATTTGCCTTACTGCTCCACGTGGCAAAACCGTAGGCTGCTTTCCCTCAGGTTGGTCTAAACTCAGACTCCAGACAGACAGAGCGCTGAGGCTTTGTTGACACCACTGTTCCACATGCATGTTCTATTTATTTACACTGCAACAGACAGTTTACAGTTATCATTTTATTTACATCTACATTTATTCTGACACTTTCATAGAATTTGACTCACAGAGCATGTGGTTCCTCTGGGAATCAAACCCAGGACTGTCTGCCTTCTGCTACATAAGCAGGCATGAAAACCGCCACACTATGGAACCACTATATTAAATGTATTATGATCTGGACCCTCAATTCGTCCAACCAAGCGGTCACCAATGAGGCACGAGTCTATGGCTCTTTATATTTTATCTTCGGATGATGAACTCCAACTAAGAAGCAAATAGTTAAAATTTCTGTGTTATTGACACAGGATTCTATCTCACTGAAAGATCTTTATAACTTTAAAGTTATACGTTAAATCGGACCTGGCCAAACTAAGGCCTGCGGGCCGCATGTGGCACGCCCAATTTGTCCAAAATATACAATTAATTTATATTATAGCGAACATCCTGCCCTTAAACTGTAATGTCAGCATTTTCCCAAATGGATAGTGTCGAAAAGACTTAAAGCATTTTCGCATTTAAAGTCTTTATCCGTGACACAAATGCTCCATCTTTCTGCTCTGGTCTAAGTAATTCTACACACCTGCATTAAATGATCACTGAAGTAATAAGGAAATAACATCTCCAGAACTGAACGCTGCCCCCTTTGGCGGCACAAGAGAGGCGTAACCTTGCTCAGCCTATTCTTTTAAAATAAAACAAATCTTGTTTTATCATGACATTTTCTCCATGCTCCAGAGTCTAATTAGATATTTTTGACATCAATTAAAGTTCCATTATTGACCAAATTAAGTCTAACACTGACCTCCTTAATTGATTTTTTTTAATTTCTTGAGTGTTATTCATGAATTCATATGTTTTGGATCAGACCACCCAGCTGACGGAGAGACCTGCCTGTGTGAAGAAGGATTACTTCCTTCCTTCCTTCCTTCCTTGTCTTTGTGACACATCACACCAGCCACTGGGCCCTGTCTCTTATACACATCTATATATATATATTTAATTTATATATATGTATCTATGTCCTTAATGATTCACACCTGTGTCTCTGTGTCTGGTCCAGGTGACCGGTATGATCCAGTTCTCAGAGGCCACTCACAGCCAGTCTGACCTCAACAAGCTGATGATCAACCAGATGACCGACGCTCTGGACAGGAAAGACCCCGAGGCCTTCACTCAGACCATGTTCAAGATGGCCGCCCTGCTCATCATTACCAAAAGTGAGCAGAAGGGTTTCTTTCAACATTCTTGATGTTCGTATTCTACTGTGAGAGTGATTCTAAAATGTCCTGTCCTTCAGATTGTGATCCTCAGCTGCTGCACCATCTGTGCTGGTCTCCACTGAAGATGTTCACGGAACACGGGATGGAAACAGCCATCGCCTGCTGGGAATGGCTGCTGGCTGCTCACAATGGAGTGGAAGTTCCGGTACGGGAGTGAATTATTATTATTTATGTATAATTATCAATAGATAGAGCCTGGAAAAGTAGAAAGTGAGTTCTTGTCAACCCTAGTTATCTAGTGGATAGGATTCGGCTCTCTCACTGTGTGGCCTAGGTTCGATTCCAGGTTAGGGAATGGTGTTTTTTTTGGGGCCATTGGTGGCCTAGTGGCTAAGGAAGCTGACGGGGCTCCGCAAAGCCCTGGTTCGAATCCCCCTACCATCAAGTTACCACTGAGGTCCACTGAGCATGGCACCGTCCCCACCCACTGCTCCCCGGGTGCTCAAAGCTGCCCACTGTTCACTTTGGTGATGGGTTAAATACCGCAACCTTAGTTTGTCCTGGTTAAATACAAGTCACATTTTGTTGTGTGCTGTGACGTTAATTACAATGTCACAATGACAAGGAGTTTGCTTTCCTTCCTTCCTTCCTTCCTTCCTTCCTTGTCTTTGTGACACATCACACCAACCACTGAGCCTGGACGATGGTGACATGCTCAAGCCTGAAACCCTAAAGGGCAAAGTCTGCTTCCTTAACCACTAGGCCACAGTGTTGCATAGAGCATTCAGTAGAGCGTCGGACTTTTAATCTGATGTTCTAGGGTTCAAGTCCCCGTTTGGGCAGTTTTTTTTAGTCAGTTCCATAGCCTTTTCTTACACCTGTTAACAACAAATCTGCAACGAAATGTCCCAAATTATAGGAACAATGAAGTTCTAATTTTGGTCTTGATTCTTGTCTCCATTTTTGTCCATAGTTCATGCGTGAGATGGCAGGTGCTTGGCAGATGACAGTGGAGCAGAAGATGGGCCTGTTTTCAGAGACCGAAGTCGAAGCAGGTCCACTGGCCGTGTCAGAGGAGAGTCAGCCTACGCCCTGCGCCCCCGACGTCATCCCTCACTTTCTCTGGATTGAGGTCTGAGACAGTGGCGTTAATTTTTTCTTGTAACTCTCACTCTCTTGCTGATATGGCATCGTGACTATAAATCCACAAAAAGCTTTTCATGAAACTTGTAGCAATTTTTTTAAATTACATTTTTTCTTCCTGCCTCAGTTTCTTGTGCAGAGATTTGAAATAGCCAAGTACAGCAGCGTGGATCAGGTGGAGATTTTCACCACCATTCTGCAGAGATCCATGACCTTAAATGTGGGTGGACCTAAGAGCAGCCTCAACCGTCACATCGCCGCCATCGGACCGAGATTCAGGTGACATTTTCACAACAAAACTGTTGAATTTTCATGAACTTTCAGTACCAATCCTGGACTTGACCAAACATTTCTGTGTCCACTTCCTTTCAGACTCCTCACTCTGGGCCTGACTCTCCTTCATGCTGACGTTGTGACCAACGCCACCATCAGAAACGTGCTGCGAGAGAAAATCTACTCCACGGCCTTCGACTACTTCAGGTAGGAAGACACAACAGAACATCTCAGTAAGTTTGGGATTTTCTTTCCTCACTTTTTGTTCACTGTTTTGTCCTGACAGTGTCGCGCCCAAATTCCCGACTCAGACTGACAAACGACTGAGAGAAGACATCAGTATCATGATCAAGTTTTATGCCAGTCTGCTCTCAGACAAGAAGTATCTCGCAGCCAATCAGCTGGTTCCTCCAGGTACGGTAACAAACTGAAACAGTGACTCCATCGTCAGTTGCTATTGTAGTTGGATTAATCAACTGTTTATTTGTGTCCTGTAGATCCACAGGACATGTCTGTCAACAGTCTGTCTGTCGTGACGGTGACGGACAGCCGCAGTAATCTGGACGCAGCAGTAGGACAGAGGCAGCAGGTGGCTCAGGGATGGATCAACACCTATCCTCTGTCCTCTGGGATGTCCACCATCTCCAAAAAATCTGGTATAGAAATCTTGCGTTTTGATTTCTGTTTTTACCGCTAATCTGTCCTCCCTGAAATGTCCTAGTGGAGAGAGTTTGACAGTTGTGACTTTGACAGGACTGTCGAAAAAGAGCAACAGAGGAACTCAGCTCCACAAATACTACATGAAGCGCAGGACTCTGCTCTTGGCATTATTGGTACTGAACAATTTGTATTTTCAGTTCTACATATAGTTAAAGGATATTTGTCTTATACGTGACTCAGACTAATCACTGCTGTAACCTCCACGTTTCTCCAGGCCAGCGAGATCGAACGTCTGACCATATGGTACAACCCGCTATCCACTCAGGAGCTGGCCATCGCCACGGAGCAGTCGGTCGAGACGAGCATCGCCAACTGGAGATCCAAATACATCAGTCTGACAGAGAAGCAGTGGAAGGACCACGTCAACCTGTCCTGGAGCATCGCTCCTTATCTGGCTCTGCAGCTGCCCACCAGGTGGAGACAGAACCATTTTATTTTTATTCAGGTTACATTAATGAATAAAACTTAATGATAAAAGTTCAATTCCAATCCACATATAAGTCTCAGAAAACTCCAGCACTCCAGAAATCAGAGACCAAAGATCTACAATTTTTGACGTCAGGTTTAATGTAGAGGTAAACTTAATATCCCATTGTATCTGAAATTTAGTATTAAAAAAAACGTAATTTTTATCATAGCTAAAATTATGTTTGTCTGATATTAGCCTTTTAAAAATATGCCAATGTTGTACTGACCAATAATTTCGAATTCCGACATCAACCAATAGCAGTTTAGGCCTAGTATTACTTATTTGTTAATTGGTACAACACACTGCATGAGTACGAGATTAGGCAAATGAGCTGCAATGCTGCCATCTAGTGACTTTCAATCTTATATACAGCGGTTTATCCCCAAAGATTTTTTTAAGAGACGCATCTCTTAAAGATTTCTAACAGATGTTAGAAAATATAATAATATCATGTTTATATTAATGTAGTTATAACCTCCTAGTGGTTAAGGAACTGGACTTGGGTCCAGAGGGTTCCAGGTTCGAATCCATTCTGTTGTGTGCAGTGTTGACAAGAAGTTTGCTTTTTCTTTCTTTTATTTTAAATTTTTATTTCAGATTTAAGAACACAGAGGCCATCGTCTCTGAGGTGACACGTCTGGTGCGAATGGATCCAGCCGCCGTGTGCGACGTTCCAGAGGCGGTGAAGGTGAGACCATGTGACCAGTAGGACCACCAGGGTTCAGACGGGATTTCTACTGAACATAGCACAGAGAAATATGATGGTCATGACATTATCTGAAAGGGAGAGGAAAGAAGAAGGTTCATTCCTAGACTCTGACATGATGGTCAAACTATGTTTTTTTTTTTTTTTGGTTTTTTAAGTTTTTAGTGACCTGGCACACCATTGATGCTGACTCTCCAGAGCTGAGTCACATCCTGTGCTGGGCCCCGGCTGATCCTCCCACTGGCCTCTCCTACTTCTCCTCCATGTACCCTCCTCACCCGCTCACTGCTCAGTATGGAGTCAAAGTGCTGCGCTCTTTTCCGCCTGTATGTAAACCAACACAATCTGCAAAAAGAAATGTTCCAAAGATGAGGCTGAAATGTAATTTTCTCTCTCTGGTTACAGGATGCCATTCTGTTTTACATTCCCCAGATTGTACAAGCACTGCGGTACGACAAGGTAGTGAAATCAGTGGATTTTTTAAAGTATTTGTCAAGTATTTTTTACATTTTCTTAGACATTCATATTTATTTATTGTTTCATTTCTGCTGCAGATGGGTTATGTCAGGGAGTACATCCTGTGGGCGGCTCAGAAGTCTCAGCTTCTGGCTCACCAGTTTATCTGGAACATGAAGACCAACATCTTCCTGGACGAGGAAGGAAGCCAAAAAGATCGTAAGAGCAGCTCTGCGATGGTCAAGACTTGATGTGCCATCACGAGATTTTCTGATTTTTCTTTGGTCTGAACTTGATTCCCTGCAGCTGATATTGGTGAGCTGTTGGAGCAGATGGTGGAGGAGATCACCGGCTCCTTGTCAGGTCCGGCCAAAGACTTCTACCAGAGAGAGTTTGACTTTTTCAACAAAGTCACCAACGTGTCTGCCTTAATCAAGTAAGGAATGGATTGTGATTTAAGGAGTAAACACATACAGACATGGAATGTAATGCACATTTTCAACATTGGGGCAGCAGAGGCTTAGTGAATAAGGTAGAGGGTAAAGGATCTTGGGTTTGAATCCACCAGCTGCCAAGTTACCCCTGAGCAAACACCTGTGAACAAAGACTTGCTGGTGCTGGATGGGTCAGACAACTTAGATTCATCGAGCTCATTGAGCAAACCCTGTGTCAATGCATGTATCACTTCATGAAAGTCACATGACTGACACGTGAGTCTTGGTCATGTGACTATTTCATTGCAGACACTGATTCAATTCTTATAATTTGCGTTTCATTGTCAGCAGCTTAAAACCACAAAAAAGTCACTCCTGTGTGGAACCATTTAGATCTCATTTCTGGGAAATTGGAAAAAATTACATTTATTTTATTTTCCTCCGTTCATCGTCAAACTTTGGAAAAACATTTTTTTTAAATGTATTTAAAAATATCAAATATATCAAGATAATGTTTAAATGATGATGTGATATAATCCAATACAAAATTCAGATAAGTAAATTATGTTTTTGTACAAAAAAGGTCTCGGTTGCCTGTAGGTGTTCTTAGGGTCCAGCAGGGGGCATCGTGTGAACAATTTCTACCTATCACTTCTGGCTGGTACCTTTTTTCAGCCACAGCTCGGGTCGATGTCCTTCTTAGACTCTATGTCATGTTAAAGTTAAAGCAAAGTTCAACTTCTTCATTATGGGACGTTCATCCCTAATGAACTACACACCTGATCGTCATTACCTTAATGCAGTGATAACAGCTTTTCCCCCCTGAGTCGACCTGTTTTGTCCTCCACCTGTCTCACCACTTTGATCTGCTCCCACAATCCCCGCGCTCTTCATTTACTTGGCCACCGTTTGCTCCACTGTCTCTGCGATTATTCACTGGACTGGAATACATTATGCACGCAGCGACCGTCGCCCCCCGATGGCCTTTCTGCCTGTGCGTAGACTGCGCCGCTGATGAGCGTTCCAGCGACAGCTCCCATTACTGCCGGCTCACGGAGGGCATGTTTTGTCAGCCCCCTGGTGGCAGATGGAACTCTCCTCCGCCCTCATTACAACCACTAATTATAAGACGTCAGGGGTGAACCGTCCACTGTCCCTTCACTGCTGCTGCCAGCAATTACTTTGGACCCCAGTGAGTTACCTCTGTGAATAACAGCAGAGCCCGACTGTCACATGTGGTCTGGAATCAGATGCTCATACATGTTCCCAGTGTGTCGGTCTGTCAGGGCGAAGTGGAAACTCTCTGCTCATGTTGTTGTTTTTCTTCCTCAGGCCGTTTCCTAAAGGCGAGGAGAGGAAGAGAGCGTGTCTGGAGGCCATGTCGCAGATCAAGGTCCAGCCTGGCTGTTATCTCCCCAGTAATCCTGAGGCCATAGTTCTGGACATTGACTACAAGTCCGGGACCCCCATGCAGAGGTGGGTCCCAGAGATAACAACAGCTCAGTCTTTTGGTTTTACTCATTCACCAGACACTGACACCATCGCTCTCTATCTCCCTCTAGTGCTGCCAAAGCTCCATATCTGGCCAAATTCAAAGTAAAGAGGTGTGGAGTCAGCGAGTTGGAAAAAGAAGGTAAAAAAAAAAATCTAAAGTTGATGCTAAATACAGTGGAACCTCTAGATAAGAGCGACCCTAGTTACAAACAAACTAAATTTTCAAGATCTAGTTTTAAGATCAAGCTCCTTTTTTATCTCACCCTTTGGTTATTTTACATATTTTTAAATAATACATATAAACAACATATTTGTTTATATCTATGATTTATTTAAAAATACTTAACTGTATATTTCTGATTTTTTTCGTAGTTATTTTTAAGGAAAATTTAATTGTTTCACAAACTTTTTTCAAGGAACCCATATTTTAAAAGTTAGGAACCTTTGTGACCCAAGTTGGACACTATTATACTATCATTGAACATAAATGAACATTAATGAGCATATTTTATTGTTGGTCACATGACAAACCATAATTGAATCACACCAAAAATGAAAACATAAGGCGAGACCTAAAAAATATCTCTTGTGACCCACCTGAGGGTCGCAACCCAGTATTTGGGAAACAATAGTCTTATTATGACCACAACAACACATGAGTTCTGCTGTGGATGAAATTAAACTGCTCCTGTTTCCTCCAGGTCTTCAGTGTCGTTCAGATTCTGTGGATGAAAAGAACGAAGAAGAGGCCAAGAGGGTCTGCTGGCAGGCGGCCATCTTTAAAGTGGGCGACGACTGCAGACAGGTGGCGCCCTTCACTTCACTTTGGTCTAAATTTCATTTATGTTTGTCATATCTGTGACAGACTTGTTTGACCCGTCCTTTCCTTGGTGTTCCAGGACATGCTGGCTCTCCAGATCATCAGTCTGTTCAAGAACATCTTCCAGCTGGTGGGGTTAGATCTCTACGTGTTTCCTTACAGAGTCGTGGCCACAGCTCCTGGTGTAAGTTCAGAATAATTCTTTAATTGTAAGAATGTTACTTTTTACTGAATCTAAATTATTGTTAACCATAATTGTCATCCAAAAGTTTTCGTTGTCACCAACTGGAATCTTCTTGGAGTTGAAAGACGTTTTTATTCCTCATCTGAGGAACTTCATCAGTTTCTGGTTGATGTCAGAAGGAACTCTAGTAGTTCTACTCCTCTGACCACTGTCTTCTCCACTGGACAAAGGTGTGAAGAGTTGTTTTGGTTTCCTCACCTTTTTGAGACTGATGTTGATGAGCGCTTTTTGTGCCGCATGTCCATGTGACTGGAAAGCGATGCCAAGAAAACCGCTCATGGTGTCACCAAAACACCTCTTCAGACTTTTGTGAAGGCTGTGGTCCAGAGGAGTAGAACTTTCTGACATCAAGCAGAAACTGATGAAGTTCCTCACTTGAGGAACTGAGTCTTTCAACTCCAAGAAGAAGTCCAGTTGCTGACAACTAAACTCCAGACCTGGATGGATGAGAATCTTCACATAAAATAATGTTACAGTCAAAAACAAAAATGATCCAGAATGTTCTTCAGAACATTACCTGCTGTTGTTGCATCATCTCTGTAACCCAGAGTTAACTTAGTCCTCAGGTCCGTAATGGACTTTGTACTTCTGGATGCCAAACATGTTCAAATTATGGAATATATCATTGTATTTCTGTTTTTCTCCTGTAATACCTGCACATCACCAATAGATGGCAGAGTAACAGCTTATTGCATTCTTGCATTTTAGCTTTTGTGCATGATTTTGGCATCTTTGATGTAATTTTTCTCCTTATCCACCCCTCCCTCCTCATTATGTTTGACAGCCCCTTGTGGCCAAACGGTTCAGAACGTTTTCCTTCAACTGTTATATCCTGTTGCTATGGTAACAACCTGCCCTGGCCGCTTCAGCGTTTCAATATCCCGCTTCCGTTTTTGTTCTTTCCACCACAGTGTGGCGTCATCGAGTGCATCCCAGACTGTAAGTCCAGAGATCAGCTGGGCCGCCAGACTGATTTCGGAATGTACGACTATTTCAGGAACCAGTATGGAGATGAGTCAACACTGGCCTTCCAGAAGGTGAATGTCCAGCCTGACCAACATCACCGGACACTTTCAAAAAAAAAAAAAGAAATGAAAAGCAATTTCTTGTTGTTCCTCTTGTTCTTCCAGGCTCGGTACAACTTCATCCGCAGCATGGCTGCCTACAGCCTGCTGCTCTTCCTGCTGCAGATCAAGGACAGACACAATGGCAACATCATGCTGGACAGTCAGGGACACCTCATCCACATCGGTGTGTGTGTTTTCGTGAGACGCACTTCCTCTTTGTCCCTCAAGAGGTCACTGTTAACACTTGTGTGTTTTTGTGTTTGTGTGCCTCCAGACTTTGGCTTCATGTTTGAAAGTTCTCCTGGTGGGAACCTGGGCTGGGAGCCTGACATCAAGCTGACAGATGAGATGGTGATGATCATGGGCGGGAAGATGGAGGCCACGCCCTTCAAGTGGTTCATGGAGATGTGCGTGAGAGGATACCTGGCTGTCAGGTCAGTGTCGGTGACGTTGCACCATATTACTGTTCAACGGTAACAACTAGAGGAGGTTCTGGGAATTTCAGGATTTGATATTGATTTTTAGGCTCGTAATTTGATTAAAATCACAAAAAGTTTTGTGAGTCTGAACAATGCTATGCTCAGAGCACCTCAGTGGCAACCTGACAGTCGGTGGATTCACACCTGAACCCTTGCAGACCCAAGGCCACCACTGCAATCAATAAATAATTTTCCTTTATTATCTTCCTTTATTGATATATTCCAGGGGTCTCCAACTAAGTAAGTTGAGGGGCACCACCCACATTATCCTTTCACCGAAGGTTCACGTCAGCTTTCAGTGTTCAATACAAAAGAAATAATAAAAAATCATAGATCATTTCAAAAATCATTTCCCATAGATTCTGTGTAATACAACACTGAACCAGAAGGAGGCTGTGGGTCAGGGTTTGGAGAACTATAGGATTTACCATAAAATGTGGAGAACAAATCAATAAAATGTTATTATAAATTCAACTTTTACCATGAGGGTGGGGGCCGCAAAATATCGTTACATGGGCTGCAAATGGACCACGGGCCACGAGTTTAAGATCCCTGATTTATTCCCTAAATTCATCCAACAGTAACATAAACAGTAACATTTCAAACTGTTGAAACAAAACTGAAAAAGTTCACAATTCACTTAAAATGGAGAAACTGAGGTCATTGTTACTTCAATAATATTTATAAATATATATTAAATATATATGTCAGACATTGTAACACAACATGTTATATCCCCAAACCATCACAATATTAATCAGATTTATTTTTTTTTATTTAAATTGGGTTTTTTTTTTTCCACACCCCTAATAACCTCTGTCCTTCTGCTCCACCAGGCCCTACATGGACGGAGTGGTCTCCTTGGTAACCCTGATGTTGGACACCGGTCTTCCCTGCTTCAGAGGACAAACCATTAAATTACTGAAGTGAGTTCAGGCCTGTAGACTCGTCAGTCTGAGCAGCTGTGAATGAACAGATTTATCAGAACCTTGTGTTTCACCTCCTCCCTTCAGGCAGAGGTTTAATCCTGGTCTGAGTGAGAAGGACGCAGCGTCCTTCATCATCAAGGTCATCCAGAACTGCTTCCTTAGTAACAGGTCAGTGCTGTTCACAACTTCATCCACAACCACAGCTTCCACAAGATTAGAACCTTAACCTGATAATTTAGTCCTAAATGAAAATGATCTGATCAGTCTGATATTAAGAGGAATTGGGAAAGTTTTGCAACATTTTATTAGTTTTTTCTCTGATAATGAAATTCTAATAACAACCAGGTTTTTCTAAATTTGCTGGAATCATAGTGTCCTGGGTCGTTTACCTCAGTTTTGGGGACAAGCGGCTAAAAATAACAGTATTGGTGGATATCAGGATTGAAAATAAGGTTTTTGGACATCGGATATCAGAAAAATGTAAAAGTTAACGATGTCTGGAACCAAATTTGAGAAGCAAAAACGAAAGCCTGAATCATAAAATTTTGTTCCTGATCATTTAAAAATAGTGACAACCCATTCATCACCGTTTTTTTTTTCATTCTTTAAAAATCCTGTGTCGCCTCCAATTAATGTGGTTCCATGGTAGTCAGGGCTTTGGACCAGAATTTTCTGCCAATGGTTTGGGAATAATAACAGTATTTTAACGTTTCTGGTTTTTGGTTCCACCTTGTCCAGTTAGAACAAAAAATATTGTTCCTGGATCATATTAGGAGACAAATTACTTTGATTGTGGGCTACACTGTATTTGTGAAAAACAAAATACAACTAGTATTAACCGGTTACCATTATTTTGAAATAAGCCTTCGTGTTCTCTGTTTCTGGTTTTATTTTTGTTCCAAGCAAAAAGCCAAAAAAACACTTTTGTTTTACTGTGAAAAGTCTAGGACGGACTTTTTTCCCATGTAAAAATGTAAAATATAACCACATTCGTCTCTCACCAAATCTGCCAAATTTTAATTTTTTTTGCTTATTTTTTTGAATTTTTTTTTAAATATTTTCCTTCTGTTCTGTCTTACAGGAGTAAAACCTACGACATGATCCAGTATTACCAAAATCAGATCCCCTACTAAACGTCCGTCCGTGCCTGAGCATGTGCTACTGCCGTAGTGACCGGTGCATAACATGTGTGTTTCTTTACTTAATTTAATTTTGAAGTTGAATCGTTTACCACAGAGAACTTATTGGAAATTGTTACTTATGTTGGTTAAGATTATTTATATATATATTAGTAATCTATGCTATCTATTTATTTTGTTGAAATAATGTTGATGGTTACAGAACTATTGTTGGTTTGCACTTTCAGCATGTTGACCTTGGAGTTTTTGTGTTTGTTTTTGTTTTTTTTTATATATATTTAACTTGCACGTTAACTTCGTACGATGTCGTTGCCAAAATGAATTAATTTCCCCTGTTTGTGAGTGTAACTTCTTTGCGATATTTACTGGAGTGACGTGTCATCGGACGTGATTTGGCCAAGTCGGTTGTAATATTTCAGGTTACGTGGTCGGTATAACTGTTAAACACTTCGATGTACTACTGTTCTTCTACTTTTCAGTGTACTTCAGTGTACCTTACCTGGTACACATAATATTTTGAGGTTGTAGAGTTAAAGACGGTCTATATTTGTGGTTTTCCTTCTTTTCTATAATCACAGGAAAACATGTTGCTAACACGGAAACATTGGGGCCTTTTCTACATTTAGCCAAAGGGTTCAGGAAAGTTACGCACAAAAAATTTAAAATTATATATATTTTTTGGTGGAAGGAACTCCCAGGCACAGCGGGGATGTGGCAGCAGTGGCATGAGGTCAACCGGTCATTGCCATGTAGCGTTACACTTAGCCTGTGGTTAGCCGCGCAGTGCCTCATGACGCTTTTGCCTGATACTTATTTATGTAACGTGACCGATTGTAAATATTCTTTGTACGTTAACAATCATGTTACATTTTTCTGTCGTCATGGCTTTTGAATGAAAACATGCACAAGATATAATATTAAATAAAGATTTATGAACTTAAATGTCACCATTTCTTTAAATTTTTGAGGTAAAAAATTGCATGAGATCTGGGTTTTAATGTTCTTCGTGCTGTATTTTACACTTCATCCGCCAGATGGCGGCATTTTATCTTAGATGAGAAACTGCTACTTTCAACATCATGTTTTGGCCCCGACTGAAGAAGCCATAGTAATAATAGTAATAAATAAGTAATAGAAATCTACAGACATGAAGTGAAAGTTGTAACTTAGTAAAGTCAGTCTCTACTTTCTTTGAGTCACAACTTTTTCGTAACTTTTTGAGCTTTTGGACTTTTCTTTTTTTCCCTAAATTTTACAATAGACCAACAAACTAGTGATGCAGACAAAAGGTTTTCAATCTAATCCGAGACACCGAGACTTCCAAAAAATACTGTTAACTCTTTACGGGAGTGTCATGTAATTACAAGGGTTAGGGTTAGGGTTAGTTCCTCTCAGTGAGTAGTAAGATTTTATGTAACTTTTGGTTTATTTTACTCCTGTGAAACAAAGAAAAGACAGATGTAACTGGAGAAAAATGCTGATGCTCATCAATGAATCTCAGGACTAGATTTGGTTAATATTTGATGTCAGGTGACCGGAGGGGGAAACATTTTGATGTATTTTTGATGAGCTCAGATCAATGACGGTCACTGCACCTCCCTGTGGTCCTGCGGGTGTACGGCTCTAATCCCTGCAGCTTCAAACCATAAGGTTCGGGTTTCATGTGTAAATTAGTAAAAGTCTCGTTGGATAAATGTATTTGATGAAGGTCTGGTAGGAGGCGATGGGCAGATTATTAACTAGTGGTTAGTAGAGATGTCCAGTATTGGTCAGCCAATATTATCACCTATTGTTGAATGAAAACACGGTCACTTTCCGTGGGTTTGGATAAATTATTGTGTATCCTACTAATTATTATGATGATAAACGGCTCTATTTCAGGGTCATAGTCACTAGATGGCAGCATTGTAGCTCATTTTATTATTCTCATACACGTATTGTGGTTTGTACATAGATAAATTAATATTACCAGGCCTTTATCAGTATTGGTCAATATTAGAATCGGAAATTAAGTGATTGGACAACATCTGCATATCCAGCATCTGTCATGTTTGGGTAAGTGCTCGTCACTTCATGACTGGGACATGAAGCCAACTTTCTCCAACATCCATCCGTTCTCCTCCACTGGAACATCGGCTGGAGCGAACCCCATCACTCACCAGGTGAGAGCAGGGTTAACCCTGAGTTGTTAACTGACTGTGCCAGAGGGCGAGACAAACAACAGCCACACCTTTGGTCAATCAAAGTGGTCAGACAAACATTTCAGTTTGTACTTAACTGAAATGTTTAAGCCTGAGAAAAACCTAAACACACACAGAAAGGCCAGTTTAACAAATGACTCCAGTCCAGTTTTTCAGAAAGATTTTTTTGTCAAAAATACTTCCCAATAATGTTTATGTAAAATTATTTGGAAAGTTTGTTGGTCAAAATTCTTTTTTTTATCGAATTTCACACTGTCACTCGCAAAATTTTCTAAGTTTGCACCTTCTGCATTGTATTTTTCATAAAAATTAAGCGTTAGAAAAGTGAACAAAATATTTTCATCAAAAACTTGGCTGTGATCTTGATCAGTGTAAAAAAGAAAAGACATTTTTGGTATTTTTAAAAATGTTATCTGTTTTGCATGGTTTTCATCAATCAAAAGCACTTTTCAAACAAAAATTAACAAAAAATCTGTAATATTTTTACATTTTTTATAACAAAACAATATATATATATACTTTTGTTTTTACATTTATAAATGTAACCGTTCAGCATGTGAATTACAGTTTGACACTCATTCTCCAAACAATCTCAAGGGATCTCAAACTCTCTTCTGTCTCCTCCAAAAAAACCCTCTGTCCTCTGTTTACCCCACCTTGTCAACATGTACTGTAAACTCTTCCTCATCACATGTGTAAAAACTGCTGGACATCTCGTGACACATTCATGCGGCACCGTGCCGTAGCTCTGCATGCCAGCCATGTGCTGTGCAATAATTAACTCTTCACTGAGCTGTTCCAGTCATTAAAGCAGGAAGGAGTGAGGTGGGAAAGAAAGGGACATTTGTCCAGAGGCCGCTGCAGACAGTCAGGCCTATTGATGAGATGCTTGAGTTAATCAGGAATAGTGGCTTCCAAGCCCTGAATAGCACCACTGATGAGTTTAATGTGGGTGAAGGGGAAACTACTGGCACACAGACGTGGGGCTGTCCTTCACGTCACAGCTGTCATAGTCTGGGACATTTCATCCCAACAGACAAAAAGTTTGAGCTAGAGTTAACTGTAATGTTGACAAAAAAATAAAATTCCTAATTATGTTGCATAAAGATTTTAAGTTGAGTTTTAACAGCTTCACAAAATATATCCAGAGAAATTTATGCGAAACTGTTCTTCAAAATTATGTGTCAGCAAGATGTTGAAATATTATTACAAAATTAAAAAACAAATTCAAAATTGTATATTTTTCGCAGGCTTTTCATTGCATAGAAGAAGACATATTTATATTTTCCATTAAGAATTGTATTTTTATTTGTCATTTTGAACAATGTTTTCAATATTTTATCTGGATATCACTGTGAAAATTTGTACAAAGAACAAAGGATTTTTTTTACAGTTTTTTTTTTCACTAGATTTGTATATGTTGTTAGGATCGATTCCATTCTTTTAAATATTTTCTGCATGTTTGTCATCATAAAAGAGCATTTTCTCATTTGATTCAGAGAATGTTTGTTTGAGAATATGAATCCAGAATTATATTCTTGTGATATTGGACAAATATGATTTTTGAATCTTTATTTTTCTGATGTAATTAGAGCTAACTCCTAATGCAATTAATTTTTGGAAAACATCTAATATAAAATGTCTTTTATTTTGTCACATTTTTTTCCTTAACACTGAACTTAGCAAAACTGGATTTGATAAAACAAATTCATATGAAAATAAATAAATGTGTTAGGAAAGGTTTTTGAGACATTTTTAGCATATTTTGTGAAATCTTTGATTTTGATTTTTTTTAGGAATTTCAGAAATTTTAAAAATATTTTTAAAAATGTGTTTCAGAAATATTTCATCAAAAACGTTTTTTATACCTACTTTGTCAAATTTTTTAGAATTTTGAGGAAGATTTTTTCAAAAGAAAATGGAAATATATCTTCTTTGCATTCTTTTTATCAAATTAGAGCATTGCAACATTTTTTTTTAGAAAAAACACTTTTTAAAATTCTGTCGTAAAATCAGATTTTAGCATGTCAAATTGGCTAGATGTTGGCTATTTTTGAAGAAACTAATGGAAAAAATTATAAGTATGCTTTTTCCAAATTGAGAAATGTTTGAAATTTTTTAGAAACATTTGGGAAATATTGAGAACATTTTGAGAAGTTTTGATAAATTTACGATTTTTTCATTAAAATTAACATTATTTCCTCTAAGTCATTTGTACATTCCTTCATTGTCAGATTTTGAAACTTTTTGAGGAATATATTTCCCAAAAAATTTCCTTCTCTGCATTCGTTTTATCAAATAGTAGCATTTTGACATTTTTTTTTCCAGAAAAACACTTTATAAATTCTTTAAGAAAAAGAAAAAAAAAAACAGATTTTTGCATGTCTGCAAGTTGGCTAGATGTTTTTGAAGAAACTAGTGAAAAAAAATGAAAAGTATCCTTCTTGCATTTATTTTCAAGAAAAAAAAAATTTAGCGTTTCTAAAAATGTCTCATCAAATTATATTTTTCTAGATTGAGAAATGTTTGAAATTTTTGAGCACCTTTTTTAGAAAGTACTTAGAGAGTTTTAAGAAAGACATTTTTGAAAAGTTTTAGAAAATGTTTTAGAGAAAGTTTGCCTTTGATGTTGACTATGTTTACGACTGTGACGTTGATATTGGCATTGCCTTTGATGTTGAACCTTAACCCTAACCCTAACATTAAGATAATGTCTACCTTTGTAGTTGACTATGCCTTTGATGTTGGCATTGACCTCAGAGCTTTGTGCCTCTTAAATTGGCATTGCCTTTGATGTTGAACCCTAATATAACATGAAGCCTAGCCTTAACGGTAACCCTAACATTAAGATTACGTCTAACTTTGATGTTGATGATTATTGCCAACCCTAACTCTTTGATGTTGGCATTAACTTTGATGTTGAACTCCAATCTAACCTTAGTCCTAACCCCAAACTTTGATGTTGATATGCCTTTGAAATGCCTTAAATGCCTTGAAATTCACCCTAACCCTAAACCTGACCTTCAGATAATGTGTGCCTTTGATTTAATAAATGCTATTAATGTTGAACCCTCAAGAAACCCTAAACCTAGCCCTAACCCTGAAACTAACATAATGTTTGCCTTTGATTTTTAATCCACCTTTGATGTTGATAGTGCCTATGATTTTGGTGTTGCCTTTGATGTTGGCACTGCTTTTAATTTTTAACCCTTACCCTAACTGTAAGATGTTTCTGCCTTTGATGTTGAATATGCCTTTGATGTTGGCATTGCCTGTGATGTTGAACCCTTACACTAATCCTAACCCTAACCCTACGAAAGTGAGTTCCTTTGATGTTTGATATGCCTTTGATGTTGGCATTTCCTTTGATGTTGCATTGACTTTGATAATGAAACCTAACCTTAACCCTAACCCTAATAATAACCCTAACCCTGAAACTAAACCTAACCCTAATCCTAACCCTACGAAAGGGAGTTCCTTTGATGTTTAATATGCCTTTGATGTTAAATTGACTTTGATAATGAACCCTAACCCTAATCTTAACCCTAACTCTAACCCTAATCCTAATCCTAAACCTAACCCTAACACTAACCCTAATCCTAACCCTAACCCTAACTCTAATCCTAACCCTACGAAAGTGAGTTCCGTTGATGTTTGATATGCCTCTGATGTTGGCATATCCTTTGATGTTGCATTGACTCTGATTATGAATGCTAACCTTAACACTATTCCTAATCCTAAAACTAATCCTTACGAAAGTAAAATCGTTTATTGTTTGACATGCATTTGATGTTGGCATTTCGTTTGATGTTGCATTACTTTGATAATGAACACAAACCCTAATCTTAACCCTAACCCTAACCCTAACCCTAATCCTAACCCTAACCCTAACCCTATCCTAACCCTAACCCTAACCTTACGAAAAGTGAGTTCCTTTGATGTTTGATATGCATTTGATGTTGGCATTTCCTTTGATGTGGCATTGACTTTGATAAAGAACCCTAAACTTAACCCTAATAATAACCCTAACCCTAACCCTAATTCTAAACCTAACCCTAACCCTAACCCTAGTCCTAACCTTAATCCTAACCCCAAGAAAATGAGTTCCTTTGATGTTTGATATGCCTTTGATGTTGGGATATCCTTTGATGTTGCATTGACTTTTATAATGAACAATAACCCTAATCTTAACACTA
>JAFBJS010007499.1:493246-551791 GCA_016785265.1 Paraplagusia blochii | reverse complement strand
TTAAGGTCATTTAAGACTTGGGGACTTGGTCAAAGTCAGTTAGGACTGGTTGACTTAGTTAAGGTCATTTAAGACTTGGGAACTTGGTCAAAGTCAGTTAGGACCGGTTGACTCTGTAAAAAATCAATTAGAACTTGTTGACTTGGTCATAGGCAGTGAGGACTTGTTGAATTGGTCAAAGTCAGTGAAGACTTGTTTACTTGGTTAAGGTCATTAAGGACTTGGACTTGGTAAAAGGCATCTAGGGCTTGATGAATTGTTCAAAGCCATTAAGGACTTAATGACTTGGTCAAAGTCAGTGAAGACTTGATGACTTCATAAAGGATATTTTGGAATTGGGGACTTGATAAAAGGACTTAATGACTCAGTCAAAGTCAGTCAGAACTTGGGGACTCATAGGTAGTGAGGACTTGTTGACTTGGTGGCTGTGGCTGCATAGAATCAGTAAGGTTCTCCGCAGTGTTTTTGGGACTCGTCCAGTTGATCTAGTCGCTGCATTATCTGTCCTAAAATGGGAACTGGTGAAGACCAGAACGTGTCAAGGTTCAGTTTGTGGTGGTTAAGGTTCTAAACCCAGTTCAAATCAGTGTTGCCCCCTTGTGGAGTTACTTCTCAAACTGGTAGGGCCTTTAAGGTCCACACCACAGATCAATCAAAGTGGAGGGGCGTCTTTCATAATCTCAGCTCATTGCCTTTGTTCTCTACTCTCCAAAGATGAAAGGACACAGTTCAAAGACAACAAAGGCCCGCTCCAGTTCCAACAGTTTTTCTCAAAATCAAATTTGGACAAAGATGATTTTTTTTTCCGTAGTTTTCTGTAAAGTTAACCTTCATTTTATCTTTTATTAACATGTCGCCCTACAAGGACGTCTGGTGCTCCGGTTTCCAGAGTCCTTCACTTGTCTCTGACTGTCCTCTCACGCTGCAGACGTTCTCAGCTTTATTTAAGCTGCAGATCTGGACGTTCTTGTGGAAAGCAGACGTTCCACCAAGTATGAAGCAGCTGCCAGGAGAACCAGCTGCCAGATCTTCACACACTGAAGGAACCTGATCATTCATTTCCAGCATCTGAACAAGTCTGTTATGGAAAACCTCGTGGACATCAATCACCTTCAGGTCAACTGTGGTACTACATCTGAAGTCAGGTCAGGTCTGATCGTTTTTTTGTTTTTGTTTTGTTCTCAAGGAGAAAAGAACCTGAAGAAACAAGATTCTTTATTGAACCAGACAAAAATAGATCTTCTTGTTTCCTCCGTTCCAAATGTCAACATGTTCTCCTACTGGTCTACATTGACACCACATCAGACTTACAGATTCTGGGTCAAACTGACCCAACACAACCCCACACTAGGACCTGTGCCCTGGGTTCAGTCTGACAGGACTGTGCAAAGTCAGTGCGATGGAATCCTCAGGGACAAGGACAACATTTGGAATCAGGGACTTGAAGGTTATTAAATTGGATGTCTTCCTCACACCACACAGATCTGGACCAGGTTCTCCCAACTTCCTCAGTCGTCCAACAGCCCGGTTGGGGATCTGGGGTTAATTGGGTGTGTCCAAGGTCTGGCCTGGGGGCCAATTACAGCCCCCATTAGGTTTATAATTCTATTTAAGGCCTCAGCTCTGAGAGCCTGCTGAGAACACGGTGAAGGTTTGAAGCCTGGGTTTTAATTTGTCTCCTGAGACTCGGAGCAGCCACCGAGTCATTTACTGTTTTTAGAAACAATAGCGTAAAAAGAAAAGTGAGGGAAAGTGGATCTTCAATCTGCTCCAATGTGCCTTCCACGATGGTTAGAAATAAGTCTCACGTTTCCTTTTCTCTTCTCATAATATTATCTGGGACGGAAAAAAATCAAGTCTGACTCAGAGGAGAAGTTTTCTGGTCCAACCTTCAGCTCAACATTTTCTTTCCTCAACATCATAAGATCTGTTTTACAAACATCAGTCTGTCTGTGATGGCAGCAGTGACGACTTGGACCAGACCTGATGATTAAACCTGATGTCGAATCAAAACAACATCCAGAACTTTCCTCCAGGTAGAACCCCTCTCTGCTGCAGCTCCACTCTCACACTCAGGAGCAGGAATAGAAACTGCTGCATTATTTCTGAAATGAAGGCCATGATTCCTCTTCTAAAGGCTGATTGTTCTTCCTAATGTCCCCGGTGCTGCGGGCGATCCTGCAGCTTCAAAAGCCCTGGAGCCTTTGAATAAACCAAACTCTGGCTTCACTGAGTAAACACTGAAGGTTTGGATGGAAACAGGATGAAGATGCAGAAGCAGATAGTTCCAAACTGTCTCTAAATGGACCCTGAGAACGTCCTGCTGCCATCTCCGACTGAAATATCACCTTCACCGTGTCTCAGCGAGCTTCCTGTCAGATGTTTTCCACTCGGCCTTTTTGAAATGACTCCTTGTCCTTGATTTGTGGCTTTAATTCCTGGTCCCCACTCCGGTCCTTGTGAGCAGGAATCCACCGTGGCATCGGATAACTCACACCACACAAGATCAATTGATCCTAGGGAGGAGCCGTAACAGAGTATTTATGGCAGCGGGGGGCGCTGCTGCGGCGGCCTGGTGACAGGAGATGGTGGAGTAAACGGCAGCTGAAACTGTCTGAGCGCTGAGAGCAACCACATCAGAGGTGGACACACAGAGAGGACAGTGATGGAACATATACTCCAACTGTGCCACCTCTCAGGACTGCACCCATGTGGCAGAATGAGGTACTGCATTTTGAAAAGGAAGACGCTATAAAACCCCTGTCATTCAGCAGAGACGATCTGAATGAGACGGCTGAGACAGGACAAAAATACTAATTTGATTTAAAGCTGAGGACTAAGGTCAGGTGGGTTCCAACCAAGGCCAGTCATTGGCTCCCGGCCTGTTGAGGTTCATTCATGGGGGCAGAGCAGAACACTGACCTCTCTGTGTTGCTATGACGGTGATGTTGTGCCAGTGCTCTCTCTCCCGGTCCAGTTCCATGGCCGTGGTGATGAGGCCTGTGTCTGGAGTGATGCGGAACAGAGCCTCAGGGTCCGACTGGGGGTCAATGGAGAACCTGCGGCGGAAGAACGTCGAGAGGAGGTGAGGAAGACGACAAACAAACAGCCGCTGAGGGTGTTCTTATAATGAGGGAGTTGGAGGGAGGCTGCGGGGAGGGAGGAGGAGAAGGAATAGGAGGAGAAGGAGGAGGAGGTGGAGGCAAAAAGCACAGGTTGCAAATGTGTGAAGCAGCGATAAGGAATTTATCATTTAAATGGAGAAAAATGAGCATAAACAGGGAGATGATCGGGGCTGATAGCTGATCTTTTGAAGCCACTGATTATTTCAACATCTCTGATAACATCCCAGCGCCAATGCCACACACACACACACACACACACACACACGCACACAAACATGTGTGTGCTTTTAGCGCTGGTTTTAAGCACCACTAAGTGGGGCAGGCTTTTCTGTGATTATTACAGAGAAATAATTAGCCTCCGCGCTCCAACGATGTGGGACAGAACGTTCCGTAAACACAGGAGGATGCTGGGAAATGCACCAGTGCGCGGGCGCGTGTGTGTGTGAGTGTTAGCCGCCTGCACTCGGGAGAAGAGCGAGTGGGCATTTTGTGAGTTTCTATTCCTGCAGTTTGCTCCCGTCAGGTTGGGTTAGAAGGACGAGGCGATGGTTTCAGAGTCGTCCTCTAAAATAAATGATTTTCCCGGTTAAAGTAAATTAGTGAAGCCTTTTAGCATAAAGAACAGATAATCCAGGGGAAAAACTGCTTCTCTGAGGAGCCGGGAATGATCATTATTAATGAAGCAGTAGAGTTCCTGCACGGTTTTAATTAAAAAAACAATAAACACGAAGGTGGAAACTTTAACCGTGAGTTTGGTCTTATTTAAAATGAGTGCATTGTGGGTAATTTTGTCTTGACAGCAGGTCGTCCCTCAGTGTTGGTGATGAAATGGAGGAAACAAACATTTCACTTCATGAGTCAAGCCAAGCATTAACACTTTGACAACATGATGACGAGTGACCACCGTCTGTAACAAAGACTCTACACCTGGACAAACTAAGACCCGTGGACCAGATGCAGCCCATTTGACTTTTTAATCAAGCCTAACTTGTCCAAATTATGTAATAAAAAAAAACTTAAAATCCATAATTTTCCAATCAAACCATCAGTGTGTATTAGTGTGAATTCTGGTTCACGGACTTAGAACCAGGAGAAGTTCCACTGACCTGTCGCTTAATGCATCTTATGGCCCGAAAAAAAATATGGTGATTTTTGTTGTGTAATGCTATGCCCTATTTCCCCACTAGATGGCGTAGAAGGAGCTAAATGTATTTTAGCCTTAATGAATGTGATGCTATTTGCCCATGTCTGGTATTTGGTATATTTACTGACACAATGGTCTGAAATGCATCACATAAGACGTCTAATCACTGACATTGACGTCAACTGTATCTGACAGTGTTGTTGGCGGTGGTCGATCATGTGACTCTTACCTGATGTTATTGGTCAGTCCCGTGTCGGGGTCCACGGCGCTGATCCGACCCACGGTGCAGGCGGGGGGGCAGTTCTCCGACACGTCCATGTGGTACCTGGACCTGGAGAACCTGGGCGGCTCGTCCGCGTCCAGCACCGCCACCCTGATGGAGGCGCGGTCCTTGAAGGGGCCTCGACGCAGGAAGCGCGGGTCGACGATGGGGTTGAGGACCTCCACGGAGAAGGAGTAGGAGCTGCGGCTCTCGTAGTCGACGGGCTGAGGAGGACAACAGAAACAGGGTGAAGGTCCAATCAGAGCTGAGATTTATCATCCTCAGCTGAAACAGCAGCGACTGTGAAATAATCCATAATGATGCGTGTTATTAGCAGGAAATTGTTCCAACGTCACAGCTATGAATATCAAATCCAATTAGGCGGCGTGTTTTGGCCTTTCATTTCCTGATTCCCACAGATAATGGCGCCACAGATGACTGCTAAATCACATATCAAAAGAACAGAGATGAAAAATGATGAATTATTTCAGAGTAAAACCAGTTTCCAGAGCAGAGGGAAAACAGTCTGGTCTAAATAAAAAAACAGAATCAGTGAACCGAGAGAAATAAATAGGAACCGCCGACGCCTCACGTGATTTCTCTGCGACTTCTGAGTGATTTTTTTTTTTTTTGAAGTGACACTTTGAGAGCGCAGCTGGATGGATGCGTGGATGCTGAGGTTCTTGTGCGAGAAGAGCATTGATGAGGTAACAGCAACACAGAGGAGATTCCTGACGTTCAGAGTTGAAAGACTTCCATAGAGACACTGACGTCCAGGCAGAGCTGGAGACTGATCTGGGTTCAGTCGCTGTCAGACATACTGTACTGTATATACACTGTACGTTACTGCAACAACTGAACCTGCAGCACACACGGTGTTAGAGGCCGGTACTGCACCAGGAGATGAATAGGATTGACCAGTTACTGTGGTCACAGTAACTGGTACCAGCTCACAATTACTGGTAAAATCTTACAGTAACTGGTACTACAGTCGCAGCAAATATGACAGTAGATGTTTCCCAGCTACTGTTCCGTTTTGCAGGTTTGAGAGAACCAGAACCAGAACCAGAAGATTTTTCAGGTCCAAACACTTGAATATAAATCCACATTTCTTTTCTTTTATCTTCTCAACCAAGTTCAGATCAAACTCCGACTCAGTGGAGGCAGAGATTCTCCTGCAGCGTCAGACTGCGGTGTTTCTGCGCTAAAAGATCCGTTCTACCTGCAGCACAGATGGCTGCCAGCAGGGGGTATTCCAGCTAACTGAGCACTGAAGACTTAATACGCCTGCAGTGATGGTGCAGCAGAGTTGACAACAGACCGGGGGCTGTGGGCTGTGGGCCGCTGGAGAAGTCTGTGACCAACAGGCTGCTACTGTGTGGGATTAACATTTAGGAGGTTTCACTGGTTTCTGAGAGGTCCGCCCCCTCCTCACCTCTCCATAACTGGGTTGGTTCCCCTGCAGGGGGTCCAGATGTTTTGAAAAGAAGGAGAGAAAAGTGAATTTCTGAGGAGACGTCCAGAGAACAGCACGGACATCTGAAGAACTTACGGTAACGACAGAGCGGTGACGGGACAACGGGATTATTTTTCAATATCTGCACCAGAGCCACTTCAAGCCTGGAATCATCTGAACCTGCGTTTGATGTGTCAGGTTCAGAGAGGTGACGAAAGAACCTGGCAAAACCTCAGATTCAAAAATCCACAGCACTGACGCAGGTTCTTGGTTTATGTCTGGACCAGAAAGGTTGGAGGTGAAATGACTTCTTCTGGGTAAACAAGAAGTATTGTTCAGTACATTATATAATATCTGGAATCCAATAATTAAAAGCCAATACTGCGATGCCTGAGTTTTGCAAATCAACATGTGCCAAAAAAAAATGTTCAGGGGATAAATGGCTGTATAGTAAAGCAAAGGTCACTAGATGGCAGCATTTCAGCTAATTCATATATATATAGTATACCGACAGAATGTTATGATTAGGGGCGTTAACTTTTACACTAAACACTTAATTTTCTTATTCCGATTTGGACTGATACCAACTTGTTTGACCCCCCAGTCCCCTATGTTTGATTCCCAATAAATCGAATTGATCTTACAGGTATTACGTAATCATACTTATTGCTAATATACGACGACTGATACTATAGGACATCCCTAGCGTAAACCATTAATCCCATCTCCACGTAGTATACTGTATATGAAGTATATGAAGTACAACCAGGAAGTTGTTCCAACATGAGGCTGGGACTGAATCACCAACCGCACCAGTGTTGTTCGGACGGTTCTGTAATTCAAGTGAAGTCCAGATGTTTCATGTCTCATTTGTCTGAACCCTGGAGACAAATATCCCTCCAAACAATATCTCGTCCTCTCCTCATTTTCCTAAGATGAGATGAAGCCGCTCTCAAATGTTACTCCATGAAAATCTCCATGGCAACGTAACTCCATCATCAGAGATCCAGTCATGCGCTGGTATGAGGAGCGTGGCGGTTCCTCTGTGTCGTGGCCAACATCTCCACCGGTGGAGTGGATTTCATCTGGGACCAAGGTTCTGCAGGTGAGATTGTTTGCTGCAGAGAAAGTTATGAGGCCTGTTCATCTGAGCTGTCTCCGTGATTGCCTGCCGTCACCGAGGCCATCAGACTCTCTGATGGCGTTTGCCAAAATGATTGTTAGCGAGGACAGTGGCGCACAGGTAATCACGCACAGACCCTTCTAAACCCCCCGCCCCTGAACCCTGAGGACACCTGCTGGAGATTAGACCTGGAGAGCAGAGTGTTCAGGACCCAGGTGGATCTGAACCAGTACCACACTACAGATGGAGCACAACATCCCTGATAACCAACTGTGCTAAGCTAAGAAAACAGATAGTGATGCATTAAAGGTCTTAGGAAAAATGTGGTTTTGCTGATTGGTTTTACCTGCTGAGAAGCTGCTGATTATTAACAATATTTGAAAAAAAAAATTGCATTAACTTGTACAAACACATATTAATCAACACCGATGCAGACGTTTGTCCCAAAAGTGAGGTCAATGTCTTATGTCCCTCTCATTCCATAGTAAAACATATCCAGGTGTAGCAGGTGTAGTTAACTATGTTGTTTCGCCTGGACTCAAACCCATGACCCTCTGAATGTAAGGCAGGCGTGATCACCACTTCTCTTCAGACCCATAACTGGCTGATATTTCCGTCTGACTGATCATCTCAGAGGTCTGACCTACACAGTCGCACACCTCGCCAAGACATCAGTCACGTCGGCCTGCAGCCAATCACACGCAGACACACGGGCCCAGGGAAACCAGAGCTGGAGAAGGACGAGCCCGAGGAGGAAACACCGAGTTCTTCTGTGACCTCACAGAAAGTTCAGAGACCATGAATCCTTCTCCGAGTGCTGCTGCTGCTGCTGCTGCTGCTGCTGCTGCTGCTGCTGACACCCATGTCGGTGTCGGTGAATGAGCTCCAGAGCTGAGAAGAATATTCACCGTCAGATTCCAGCAGAAGGAAAAAAATCTATTCTGCCAGCAGCAGTGGGAATATTGATGTTCACTCACTCATGGTTTCTCCCCTGTGGTTTACATCCTTCCTCCCTCTCTCTTCCTCCTTTCTTCACCTCTCTCTCCCTCCCTCCTCTTCCTCCCTTCTTTCTTCACCCCCCCCTCTCCTCCTCCTCCTCCTCCTCCCTGAACCAGAAGCAGCAGAAATTACTTTGAGACAAAATCAGCAATTTTCTTTTTTTTTTCAAAATGACGTGAAGATTGATTGAAAATCATGGGAAGAAAAAAAAGGACGAATGAAAGACATTAAAACAGAGAGGACGCCTGAGAGTGGACCTGTAGGTGAGACAGATGGAGGGAAGGGGGCGCTGTTTCTATGGAGAAGATAAAGCAGAAAGACAGAGAGACAGTCAGCTGAGGTTTTCTTCCTTTGTTTCTTCCAGATGTCGATGTTCAAAACAACAATTAACAAAAACCTGGGACATCCAATCCAAAGTCTGGGTCGGGGCCTGTTTGTGGCCCCTTTAAATTTTTTTGTGGACTTTTAATCATGGCCTCAAGATGTCTCTGTTGCTGGTTTTTGGACTTTATACCTTCAGAGTCTTTTTTAGGCTGTTTTCTTCTTTTCAGTGGTTTCCACAGTGAATCAATGTTTTCCATCTCACCCGACTCTTCCTCTTCATCTTCATCTTCATCTCTGACTCCAACTGTTGGCAGTCGCCGGTAACTGCGGTCCTGACTGATCTGGTTTGACACATCAATGATTTGGTCAAAGTTTTCTTTCAGATTCCCTCCGTGACGCAGCCCTCCACATTGACCCAAACTTGGGACCAGCACGAAAATAACACTGACTGGCGCTCCCTAGTGGCTGGTTTTCCTTTTCTACTATTGGGCCTACTAGTGTTGAACTATTTGGACCACTGTGGCTCAGCTCATAGATTATCTTCCCTATGAAACTGTTCCACTCTGGAACATGAACCTGACTGACGGTCGTTCCTTCACAGCAGAGAGTATTTTCTGTTTGTGTTCCACCTCCACAGCGACTCTGTTACTGCCCAGTATTTGCAGTAAACAACCGTCAGGGTCATTTACTGCGAGTACAATAAAGATTCCGACTGTTATTGTTTTAATACGACCGCGTTACACCGTAAAATACCGACTGTGTGTTTTCAGACTTCAGGTTCAGAGAGAAACAGGAAATAACTTCAGAGAAAAAATGTGTGTCTGGAGCGTGGATGATGAGTTTTGAATGGCTGTACAGTTTATGTAGAAGAACAGGTGGCGCTGTTGGGCCTGAGGCTCGAACCGTTTGGACCAGACAGTTGTTGTTGTAGTTGTCATTGGTTTGAAGACACTTCTCCTCACCATCATCATCGTCTTCCTCTTCTCCCTTCTGCTGTGATTTCTCCTGAGTCTATGCAAACATTAACCACAGGTGGAGCTGTGGAGTTGAAGACTCTCCAGAGAATCTCCCTGAGAGACGATGACCTTCAGACTCTGGAGATTCCTGGGTTTTTATTTTTTTTACACTGTTCCACGATTGGTTCCAGCTGCTGAAGGATTAAAGACTATGAGTTTATTAACTTCACTGGAGACACTGGGAGTCCACATCACAGTATGGTATTGTCCTAATACACACATTTGGACAAAAGCATTTCTCTCTAAGTGAAACCTGAAAGACAGAACTCTCTGACCAAAGGATCACCTCCCCCTGTTGAGGACATGTGTCCTGATGTGACCCCTGTCTGCGCTCAGATCACTTGATTTTTGTCGCCTTTTCAAGGGGAGATGATTCACCGAGTTCATCTGAAGACAAACTCAGTGTTTGGAGCGAAGACAATCATCAATCCTTCGTTTGACTTTGTTCTCCGTTCTGTCTGTTCCTCGTTCTCACACATTTTTGTGGTTTTTGTTGCTGCATGAACGTCTCTCCCTCTGTCTCCCTCTGTCTCCCTCTCTCTCGTCCATCTCCCCTCAGAGCAGATTAGCACAATCTCTCCTCGGCGTGAGAAAACAAACACAGATAATCCTGGTTGCACTGCTGGCGTGTGACGGAGGATTAACCAGCTGTTTTAAGTGAGAGCGTATGGAAATAATAACTGCAAACTGACACCAGTGCAGGATGGTTGGTCCTCACAACAGAAGACAAAGACAGTTTGACACTGCTGTGGAAAAAAAGAAGAAAATTCTCTAAAAAAAATCCACTTCTTCAATTAGGACGCAGCCAAAGACTCATGTGGACCAGTCCTACGATGGTATGTCCATGATGCACAACACAAGATACTGCACTGTGAGACATATTAGTACAGTAGACAATACACAACTCTATCCATCTATCCTAACTCTTTTCCATCTCCGCCTGTTGTCTCCATCTTCCACAACTACCTCCATGTCCTCCCTCACTGCATCCATCAATCTCCTCTTTGTCTCCTACCTGGTAGCTCCATCTCTAGGATCATTCTTCTACCAATGTATTCACTGTCCCTACTCTGGACATAATCTGTCTTCTCTAGCTTTTTCTCCAAACCTTCCTGTCTGTGTTGTCCCTCTAATCACCTCATTCCTGATCCTGTCCATCCTTGTCTCTCCTAAAGAGAATATTAGCATCTGTAACTCCACCTCCAGCTCTGTCTCCTGTCTTCTGCCTAATCCTAGTGTCTCTGATCCATCCGGTCTGGTCCTGCAGACCTTTCCCTCCATACAGAACACCTAAAGATCCAAATGGAGTCGACCTTTTTCACTGGGTCACAGTTCAGACGGAACATGTGCATCAACACATTAACTGTGATTTTTTTATATTTCTCCAAGAACAAGACAACAGATGAAGGTTCAAGTTGTCACATTCTCACTGCATCAGGAACAAAATAAAAGAAAATGAAAGAGTTGTTGGAGCAGAGACAGAACAGAATCATCCTGGAGTTCAGACAGAGTTCAGTCGACGTGGTGTTAAACAAAAACCTGACAAGAGCGGAAAATCAAAGATTTAGGAAAGGAAAATCTCGGAATTTTAAATTAGTTTGAAAGATGTTTCTGTGCTTCTGTCAAACAGGAGAGACAGGAACAGGAGTGAGACAAATGAAGAGTTAACACAACATTAGCCACGTGTGATTTAAGACAGTGAACGGGGGAGACAGAGTGGACGAAACCACAGGAACAACAGCCTCAAACAGTTAGTTTCAATGTTGATACAACATTTATCTGCTCAGTTCTGGTCTGGTGATGGTGTCTGATCATCTCGTCTGTATCTACACATTAAATATTAAAGTTGGTTTGATGTTATTCAGTCTGTGACACCAGAAGAATTCAGTTATAAAAACAAGAACAAAAACCAAAAATCTGTTTTTTAACGTATGAAACACAAGGATTTAAAGGTGAAAGAGACGAGAGACGAGAAAGTTCCTCCTCATATAAATGTCAGTGTGAGTCTGTGATACAGGCTGAGTCACAGACAGGACTGAGTGTCTGTTATGGCCTCCAGACACTGGAGAGAGAAGGAGGAGGAGGAGGAGGAGGAGGAGGTGGAGGAGACGGTGGTGGTTGAAGTGTGTGTCCTTGTGATTTTTTCAAATTTCACATATGGACATGTTTAGGAAGATGATGAGGAGGAGACCAGGGCTGGAGGTCTGAGGTGGAGGGTGGTTGGGGGTGAGGAGGAGACTGAGGTACAGGAGGAGGTGAGGGAGAGGCTAAAGGAGGGGAGGATTGGTGAGAGTGGAAGAAATAGGGAGAAATCGTTTGACTCCTGGGGGTCTGTGAGAGTCAGACAGGCAGCGATAAGCAGCTGACAGACGAGCAGGGTTTTAAGGACCTGTCTCACTGTCCCTCACCCTCCCTTTCACTGTCTTTTCTCCGCCACCATCTCCCTTCTTCTGCTCATCCTAACATCATCATCACTGTCCTCATCACAGTCTTTATCATCGTCTTCATCATGGTTTTCATCATAGTCTTCATCACCGTCTTCATTGATCTTTATCACAGTTTTCATCACAGTCTGCTCCACATTCTTCATCATCACAGTCTTCATCAGTCTCCATCAGAGTCTTCATCAGTCAGACATGGTTGAATCAGTGTGTTGAACTGACCAGTTACTGTTGTCTGTCCTGTGATACACTCCTCTTCCTCCTCCTCCTCCTCCTCCTCCGTGTGTCTCTCTGTGTGTGTGAGTGTGTGTGTGAGTGTGAGAAAGGGGGAGAGAGACAGGGAGACAGGGAGACAGGGCGGGAGGGGAGAGTGGTTAAAGAGATTCTGGCCGCAGCAGTCAGATGACCTCCATGTCAAAGTCTGGGGCAACACCAATTGTTCCAGTCTGAAAACTCACATCGTCCTGTTCTGCTCTTAGAACGTTCTTTGGTGCAGACAGGAAGTCTGACCGCTGGAGAAAAGTGGCCACAAGAGGGCGACTCCATTATAAGTGGATGCGAACCAGTTAGTTAAACGTGTAGAAACATGTATAACAGTTTATTTTACACTAGAAGTTTTCAATTCCTTACTCATGCGCCTCCTAGAGGACAGAAACGTATTAACAGCCCCCCTCCACCCACATCGTCATAAAAGGTAATACCAATAAGAACCTGATAAGGTGTATGAGGTGCTGCCACACAGTGGCTGGAGGTTTGTTATCACAGCCTTGTGCTATGGTGGCCTCTCAGGCAGAGCTGTCCATGGTGCTGATTCTACTGCTCCATCACTGAGACCTATGGCAGCGTGTTTGACACACCTAGAGGACGGTTAAGGTACTGCAGAGTTTGAGTTTGTTTTGTTAGTTGTTTTTTCTTTATGCCTTTTCTTATACCTTACACACATGAAGAAGAAAAACGACTGAGTAATAAACACTGGAGTATTTCAAGGTACTGAAGGCAAAGAGACATGAAGCGTAAACGCCAAGCATTAAATATCCAATCTGCTCAAAGGTATTAAAAATAAATTCATGGAACTTCAGGCTGATACAATTATTTATCATCACAAACAGCAGCAGCAGCAGCTTTGACCTGGTCCCCTGTCCAACCTTAACCATCATGGACAGCATTAGCCTCTTGAGCTGCCTCTGTTCTGAGGTTGTGGGGTCGACTCCGGGGAGAGGTCACTACAGGAGGAGACCCAGCACTAGGGGTTTGTTTACTTGTAGTTTTATTCGGTGCCATTTACCAGTTGCTGGGCTCATGTTGAAGCGATCGATGATCCCTCTGCACGCAGCAGGTGGCTCTTCCTTCCTCCTCTCCCCCTCCCTCCGCTGACAGGCTGTTCCAACCTCTTGTCACTAAGTTTGTTGTTTTGCTGTGATTATTAATTTGTCATTTTTTGTGCAGGCCTCTGGTGCTGCTTCCTCCCCCTGTCTCCCTGACTCTCCCTGACTCTCCCTGTGCTCATTTTTTCTCCCACCTTTGGATGTCACTGATTTGCTGCTCCTGCGTCTCCCATTCCCACAGTTTGCTCCTCTCTCTCTCCTCCTCTGGGTTTTTATCATCCTCCCTCCGACTCCCTGGTTTTGCTGCACTCTCTGCTGTCACTGCTCCTCAGGACTTCATTCTAACACTCCTCCCTCTGCCCCCCCGCCCGCAACTCCCTCACAGCCTCCCTTCTCCTCAGCCTTATCCACACCTTCAGTTTCTCCTTACATCTGCCCCAACCCCTCCTCTCCACCTTTCCACTCAACACTCCCCCCCTTCCCTCCGCTGCTCTTCAAAGCAACTCACACCAGGGTTAGAACTGTTCTCTCACACACTCTACAGTGTTTTAACCAGTCATGGATACACACACACACACACACACACACTGCAGCGTATAATGATGAAGTAGGCGCTCAGTCTCCAGTTTAAACAGACTGAACAGGAATATTTTATCTGCAGATTTTCATATTCCTTCTCCTCATCTGCAGCGTTCCACAAACTTCACACGTGACCTTCTACACTTCCCACCAGGTGGATTTTTATTTGACTCCACTTCAGGTGAAAGAGTTTCTTTGTTGCTAACTAAAGGTCGAGCAGATGAGGGATAAAGGACCGGACACTTCACCTGCGTCCACCCCGTCCTCCTCTCCTCGCTCTCAGTCCACCCACTCATTCATGAAAACTCCATCCTTGGTCTTTGCTCCACTTTCAAACCAAAAATTGTTTTAAAAAATGCATTTAAAAAAATCTAAACGCATCCTCTGGAGATTTTTTTTCATGACGTTCAATCATTTTCAGAAACTGATTAAAATTGAAGGCTGAGCGACTCCCCGGCTCATCAGTAGGTGACGAAAGGACGACTGAAGGTTCTGGAAAGTTGTGCTCAGACAGTTGAAGGAACTTCTGAACTAATTCACAGAGAAAGTGGAGTTTCCCCAACTTCCCTGCAGCATTTCTGTCACGACAGCCATATCGGGTCGGACAAACCAGTCGTTTGTCACCGGGTCACGGCACCGAGTCGCTGTGTTTGTAAAACAGATTCAGATTCTCCTCCTTCACTGAGGACTTTCATTCAAGGCCTGTTCTCCAGGAAAAATAACTACTACTACTGGTACGACCTGCACCTGGTCCATTTACTCAAAACCCCGTCCTCACCGTAGAGGTGTGGGATTACAAGTTGATCTGATACCAAGTAGATGTGAGCCTGAAACGCTGATACCGACTGAGACTGAGACTGAGACTCATAGCACCATATTTAACCACATACAGTAACTTTAATAAGGAAGTGGAGCAGTGTGATTTGGGTGGCAGTCATGGAGACCCAGGGAGGATGAGGATGAAGATGAATAAATGTATGAAATAATGGTAGTTTCTGCATTTTACAGATCCAACATTTTGCTGTCGTTCCATCACTAAAAACCCCTCTCAACGGATGTGGATCTGGTCCCAATACTGATGCTGTATCGATACTATCGATACTTGGATGTCGATAGTATCCATTGATATCTCTCTCGACATTCACTTTCTCTCAAACTTCCATCCGTGGACCTGGAGGCTCCGCTCCTGCTGACAGACTCAATAATTCAAGTGTTTCTAAGTGTTTTTGCTGGATGCGGAGGAGGAGGAATCCTCTGATCAGAAGCAGATGAGTTTAATCTGAAATTTAAACCCACACTTAAACGCAGCGCTGCATTTAAATTTCCCAGATCTGCTGCAGAGACACGGCGCTGGCAGGAATGAGACAGATATACACTCGCACATAAACCCAACGACTGCAGCCACTGGCTGCTGCCACGCATAAAACCCTGCGCTGCCTCCAGCAGACACGATTTGTTGCCGACAGTTTCTCATTTAACTCCGACGTCTTTCTGGGACGGAGTCAAACTTATCAGGGATGGAGAAATATACGCACTCCACTCGGAGAAAATCAACGTTTGGTCGTTTTCAGTCCTCCAGGTTTAACCCACATTAACACCGGAGGTGTGAGCCCAGGGAATGAGGGGCGGGGGCGCTAATGAGCCGTCCACATAATGAGCAGGTGTCGGAGCCGGTGTGACTCTCACATCATCTCCACAGAGCTGTTATCACGGGGACAGGTCACCGTCTGGATGTGAAATGATATGGTATTAGACTGAAGAGAACAGTTAACCAGCTGAACCCAGGAACCACGGGGAACCATGAGGAACGGGACGAGACGCAGATCGAGACGCGTTCACTGGACGTCAGCTGTCACAACATGTCGACACGCAGTTTGCCTTTCAGCTTTTATTATATGAATCAAAGTTTAAATTCGAGCCAACGTCTGAATCTGGACTGAGATGATGTGAATGTTTTCATTCCGTCGGCTGTAAATAGACGAAAATATTGATTGTGCAGCCGACAAATCGAGCAGGAAATTTACTTGTCAAAACCGCAAAATACACTCATCCGACTGGAAACAGATCCCAGACGAAAAGGCTGCGGAAATATGAGGTCATTTGGATCTGAGTGTGTCGGTTCCATCCAGAACAGGTCACTGGTCAACAGGTCTATGACAATCACTGGTATAAAGTGGAACCAGACCAGGGAGGAAGATCATCTCCAAGGTTTAAGGTTCAAACATCAAACAGAGCTCACGTGTTTGGAGGACTGCGCCACCAGGTGATCAGTATACAACATTACCTTCATGCATTTAGAAGACAATTTTATCCTAAACTATGATTTGAAAAAGGAATAAAATAATCAAGCATGTGATTCTCCTGAGGACTGAAACCCTGGATCCTCTGCAGTTTGTTGGCCCAGATTAAGAAGCCAAACGGGCATCATCTGGCCCCCGGGCCGTGGATTGCCTGTACTTGGTGTCATCAGTAGACCCAGCCCCAACCTTTTGACTCAGCTTTGTATTCCCAGAACTAAAACGCAAATCTTCAAAGTTATTAGTGTCACCTTTGTCACCTTCCCTCCTCTTCTGCCCTCACCCTCCTCACCCTCCTCTCCTCTCACCTTCTTCTCCTTCAGCTACTCCAGGGCATCACCTTTCCATTAAAACCCTGGCTCATCTGAATGTCCACTCTCATTTCTGCTGGTGGCGTCCAGAATGACTTGTACTTCCTCCTCCTCCTCCTCCTCACTTTTCTCTTCTTTACTCCAGTGTTTTTTTTTTCTGGGAGGGCCATAAAGAGTCAATAACGTACAAACAGCCAACGGCGGTGGCTCCTCCAGAAGCTCCGGATGCTTCTGTCCCGCTGCCAAAGCAATTAAATCCAGGCCAGACAGTTTTTGGACCAAATTCTTCAAACCATTTCCTTCTCCCTGGTCATCTTAGAGTCAGAAAACACAGAGAATTCTCTCATTTCTACAACAGTGAAGCTGTCGTCAGCTCTATCTTCTCTTCCCTGGATCCTACAAGAGCCATTAACATCAACACAACCTGCTGACGGCCTCACAGAGAAAACCACAACAGAGTGAAGAGAACGCAGTGGAAACTGCAAAGGACGACTTCAGTTGAATTATGGAATAACTGTAGAAATTAAGGTGAGGACCACAGAAAAATCACATCGGTGCCAGATTAGGCCTCAGAACCGGATGTTGGAGCCCGAGGTCCTACCTTGTTGAGAACGATGACGGCTTCGTGGTTTATTCCGCTGATGTTGAACGTGTCGCCGCTCTCTCCTTCCAGGATGGTGAACTCCATCCTGGCGTTCTCACTGAGGTCCGCGTCGGTGGCTGAGATCCGTCCGATCTCGGCTCCGGCGATGGCCAGCTCCGATACGGAGAAGGACCACATACCTGTGAGAGACAGGGAGGAGCAGGAGTGAGGAGCGGGGGAGACAGCCGTCATCTGTCAGCGCGCTCAAACGTTTCATTTGTCAGTTCAACATTCAATTTGGTCTTTTCACGGCAACGTTCCTACCTGGGAATTCATCACATTTAATTCCAGATAAGAAGCCATTTATTTTGGGAGAACTGAGAGGCTGAAGGAGACGGATTAGGGAGGAAAAAAAAAAGACAGGAGTTTGTGTGCGAGTTTCCCGTTTTTGAGATGTTATTGAAAGTAAGATAAGATGTGGCCTGAATGCTCGCTGTTAACTGAAGAGAAAAAGCCAAGATTAGAGACGGAGACGTCGGCGTCTGCAGCTGAACATGACAAGAACTAAGTGCTCATCACAAACATCAACTTCTCCTCGTCCCTGCAGGCGTCCGCCGTGTCCTCCTCCTGCTTACGAGTAAGAAACCCAGATAACAGGCTCTTTCATATGCGTCGCCGTCATGTTTGAACAGCAGCCCTTCTACAGTCAGTGTTTCTGAAAGCGGCGCATCGTGAATCCTTCTGCTGCCTTTGCATTTTACAGCACAGGCCGTTCTTCTGATGAGGATCTGAGAAGGTTCACATCTGCAAAACACATTCACACAAATATCCGCCGGAACCCTTGACTTCAGACGCACCGATGGAAACATTTTGTACGACTGATCGGACGAAGTCTTAGCTGATTCTGACTATCGACTGATTCTTCATCATGATGTTTCAGTCTCATATCAACTAATGAACTCATTATTAGGACGTTCTGCTGATATTCATCCATATCAATAAAGACTGGAATATTTTTTTTTCTGTACCAACCACTGTATTAGTATGGGGTTAATTAAATGAGCTGCAATGCTGCCATCTAGTGACTAACACTTTAACAAACTGCCGTTTATCCCCAAAACTTTTATTTCATAATATTAATAATAATAATACATTTTATTTCGGGCGCCATTCTGTCACCAAAGATAAAACAGTAGAATGAAAACATTCAACAAGGGGTGAATATAGATAATTAATTAGTTAATTGATTAAATTAATATAGATTGTCACAGAGAGAATGCATTAATAAAGTCTCATTAAATTTAATAATTAAAACTATTTTTAAGGCAGATTTTATTTTGCATCGCAATAACATTTCCTCAACATTGTACTGATGTCAGGTTGATATTTTTGAAGATTACTAGATCAGTGTTTATATTATCGTGACATGGGGCAGTTGGTGGCCTAGTGAGTAAGGAAGAGGACTTGGGTCCACAAGGTACCACCACTCAGGTCCACTGAGCATGGCATCGTCCCCACTCACTGCTCCCAGACTGACCATGATCAGAAGCTGATACTGATCAGTGATTGGTCGATCTGCACCCCGGCAGCTGTGGATCTCCAAACCTCGGCGTGGGTGGGAGAGAACAGAGAACAGAGTCTGGGTCTGAGTGAAGGGAAAAGTAAGATATTTGTGTTTCCCTCAAACTCACTCACACACAGACTCGTTCAAACCGAGCTGTTATCTGTGCAGCTGAAGCTACAGGAATCAGATGGACCTGCAGCCGCCGTGGAGAACAACATCTCACAGCAGCACTCTGGGCTGACAGCATAAAAGATAGCCGACACTTGAAGCCGACGGTATCAGAGGCAACAACGCGGCCTGATGAATCCTGCAGCTGTGACAGCATCACAGTCTGACGGGGGACGTGAGGTTATTTTCACTTTGTGGATCAGTTATTAGGCCTCAGACTTCAATGACAACTAAAAATGTCCTGCGAACATCGTACGCTGAGCTTCCTGTCACGGACACGGATCCAAGATCAAAGCTTTATATCAAAAAATTTAAATCTCACAGGTGTCTCCGTCCTGTCCAACAGGTCTCTGCTGTTGGTCTTCCCTACAGCAGGTGAAATTAATCACCCCTTTATTTTACTAGGCCGTCACCGGCTGCAACCCAGATATAGTGGACAATACACAACAGAACCACTAGGACGTCCAATAGGTCCAATAACATGATGTCTTGGTGTTGGAGTTCTGAGACAATGAGCTCAGCTTTGAGAACAAACTCATATCTTTATTGGTTGATGCTATTGGAAAATTAACGGTTTGGACGATTAATCAATCATATCTGCAGCAGTTCATAAAGGGCGCCCCCTATTGGAGGTTTTAAATACTAACAGCAAAAGCTCAAGTTATTGTAGAAAGCTCAGTTTTCTGACCATGAAGATCCAACACCAACCTCATCTGCAGTTTCACCAACAAATCCTGACGTTGACATGGGTTCATCTTGTGTCTCTTCTCTAGACGCCAGTTCATGTGTCTTACCTGATGTGGGTCCTGATATTTCTACAATTCTTCACTAACACTAACATCAATATTGTCCAACACAACACAGTATTTTCTAGTGCCACCTGCAGGACAGAACAGGGAAGAAGTTGCTCTGTGTAAACCTGCACCCAGGCTGCTGCAGACTGGTGATTAAACTGGAACTAAGCGAAGGAATCAGGAACTATAATGTCCAACCCTCAGCAGAGATCAGCGCGATGATTTTTTTTTCTCCGGTTCGTTAACAGCGAGGTGATAATCACCAGGACAACTCTGAAAACACAGCAGCCCAGGAGGATTTGACGGGATTAGAACAAAGTCCTTGACGATCGACAATAAAACCCACTGATTTTCTCTGTCCCTCTGTCTCTCGGTCTCCCTGTCCAACCTAACATAGATGCTGGTAATTGCTGGTTTATCGCAGCAATTATCTCCAACCAAATATGGTTATTTGTTTGTTATGTCTGTGTTTGTGTCAGATTATCGCTGAGGTATCGTCCGTGTAGAATTGTGTGACGACAGTGAGAAGTGTTTCCCGTTTCATCACATCACTGTGCAGCAGAGAAATGCCAACTCATTCAAACTGGCTGCTGCTGCTGCTGCTGCTGCTTTTTTCTTCTTCTCCTGCTGCTTTGTTTTGAAGTTCAACCCTAACCTCCAGCACCTCCTGCTCTTTTCTGTTTCTTACTCCAGCGTTTGGAGCCATAATCTGAGGCTGTGGTTTCCACTGCTGTGGTCGTCCCGGCAGCTTCACCGTAGGATCTGCTGTGTTGAATCTCAGGCTATCAGTGAGATTTTACTGTAGAGAACCTTCACGGAGAAACTCCTAAAACTGTGAAATCTACAGAAGAAAGAGTGACCCCTGCTGTCCGTTTGGTCAAAGACAGATTTCAATACGGGCACAATATGACACAGGTCGGTAACAAGAAGGTGAAAAGCAGCGAAAAAACATAGTTTCAAACATCATGTTATGAAGCCAGAGTGAAACTTGTTCGACGTCCAAACTAAGGTACTGTGAGTTCCTCCAGACGTTGCAGACATGTCCTGACGTCTCAGCGTCCTCGCAGACAAGTGTGAAGTAATGACTACGGTGGGTGAGTGATATAATATCAGCTGACAGCGTATTTTTATATCCACGACGTGTCAACGACTACCGACGAGTCTGCGCGCTCTTAATTTGGAGTCTTATTCTGAAAGGCCTGTACTTTTTATCAACTTCCCCCTGTCAGTGGGGAAGAGCGAGGAGTTGGGGCAACAATGAGATGAACATTGGGGCAAAATGAAGACAGACAATAAACCGGTCTCTCCAGCCGCAAACTCCCAAATGTCCAAAGGGGAGGATCATGACAGCTTTGCCTCCTGGCCTTTCCTGAACACTTTTGGTTCTGGACTCATTAGCCGTGTCTGGCAGAACCTTCCACACTAGTGTGAGCTCCAGTGTGACAGGATATTTTCTACACAGCGCTGCTTATTATGGCACCGTAGCAGCTCTGAAGGAGAACCTCCTGCATATGTATCAGCATGTAGCGCTGTGTCTTCATGACAGTGACCAAATATGAAGAACACCTGGAATCACCGGGGACACGGACGCTGTCAGTCGCCTTAAATAGCTCATTGGCTGCTGGGTACAGGTGGCGCTGCACACTTTCTCTGCACCAATTAGAAACAGACACAGTCACCGCAGCAGAGTCGGGAGGAGCCATTCAGTGATGGGTTATAGATAAAACAAGGTTATTTTAAGAATGTTAAAGCACAATTTAAAATTTTATTATCACTTAACAAACTTAAACCTCACTGAGTTTGACCTAATGGTCAACAAGTGAATTGCAATGTGAGATTTTCAGAAATTCTGCACCTTCCTGTCACCAGAAGCCTTGACCATGAACGCATCACCGTGAGATTTATTACACTTATACAAATTGATTAAAAAAAATTTATCAATATATGCTAAGTCTATAAATTCAAATACTGCGTATTTAGTATATTTTTCAAAAATACAATACGATTAAATCGATAATGTTAAAAAAAGCTAAAAGTAATTTTTTTTCCTAATGTTCGCTAGAAGATGTCCACCAGGGGGAGACATCTCTGACATCCATCCATCTCGAAAATGGATGGATGGATGGATGGATGGATGGATGGATGGATGGATAGAACTTTATTAATCTCCAGGAGTATCCGTCGGGAAATTATAACTAACTCTCTCGTCCCTAAACTGATCAGAAGCACAGTGTGAATAAATGACTGGATGAATATTTCACTAGATGGCAGCATTGCAGCTCATTTATAATGTCAGAGGGATTGTATGCAGAGGAGTCATTTGTACAGATGATTAGATAAATAACAACAGGCCTGTATCAGAGACGTATTGTTTGGACAATATCAGCAAAAAGTATTAAACAGAACCACCTTAGTTTCAGGCCGTAGCCCACGACTCATCAACCCCAGCAGCAGCAGCAGCATCAGCATCAGTGACTGGTCAGTGGAGGACCACTGGCTTCTGCTCTAAGTGTTTTCATCAAGGTCCTTCGTCAAATGTCTCACATTATTACAAAGGCCTCATTCAGTCTTTCAACTGTGGCTCCGCCGTGAAAGAACTCAGTTACAGCCACTGATCTAAGGTCACTTACTCAATCCCCTCCATGATCATCGCCTCTGAAAATGAAAGTTGACGGTGGAACCAGATGGATGCTGAGTCTCGGCGCTCGTCACGTCCCAACATTACACGCGTCCGGAGCCATTCTTCAGCCTGATGAGCCGCCGTTAATTTGGAGAAAACTTTCTCTGCCGCTCCGTGTCAGCGAGAATCCATTTAGAGGACGGATGAAGCCGCAAATATTTACACGGAGGAATAATAGCACGGAGAACGTGATCTTGCTGCTCAGTACAGCGCTGCCCGTCAGCGGGTGTAGGAATTGAAGTGTTTCAGATCATTTGTGGAGATGGACTTTAATACAGTTTCACAGATGAAGGTTTAAAGGTGGTGACCTGGTCAGAAAATTGACTTGTGGGTAAATATGGGGAAACTGGATGAGGGTTGGAGGCCAGGAGATCAGACAGGTGGAGGTTTGTTTGAAAGTCAAGAAAAAAGGTTTAAAAACTGCAGACTTTACAGAGAAAGATTTAAAATATAACGATTATAAAAATTATTTGGTCCTGAATTTTTTTGGACCCACAAAAAAGACAAATGGACCACATCTGGCCCCCAAGCCCAGGTTTGCCCATTGTCTATTATAAAAAGAGAATTTTAAGATACAGACACTATTTAAAACCTGGAGCATTAAATATTTTAACTCTTCGACTGCCAGTGATTTAAAGTTCTTTAAATAAATTGGATTTCTCTTCTATCGTTCACTGACCTGCCCCTGCCTACAGGGGTCACTACTGCAGATAATGCAGCAGCAGGAGCCCAGGCTGAGACCGTCGAGCTCCAGTGCAGAGAAAACTTTGTGTTGCAGACCGTGATGCTCTGCTGACAGTTCTCTGAAAAACCTTCACCTTCATCTTGGAAAAAAAGAAAATCCAAGGTGCAGAGAAAGTCGACTCTCTAGCGCAGCACGGTGACCTTAACGGCGTGTAACACCCCAGGGATGAATTAAAGCCCTGAGTGTGAGCCAGGGATTATCAGAAACCATCAGTCTCTGACCTCACTGATGCCCCCTGTCTGTCGCCCAGTGAAACCCCTGCAGATTACAGGGGAGGAGGAGGAGGAGGAGGAGGTTTGTTCACTGTTTGTGACACTTTGGTCCTTGTCCACTGGTACACTGTCCACTGGTACACCGTCCACTGGTACACAATATTTCACTGAAGCTCAAATTCCAATCTCGACGCACGGTAACGATATTTTTTTTGTGTTTTCCTTCTACTTCCTGGCTCTCGTCGCTCCCTTTTTTTAATTGATGTTATTTTTTTTATCAGATTTTGTGAATCACTGTTTTTCTCTATTTTCAAATCTGATCTCAACTATTCACGATTAATCGTGATTTATGAGATTCATTCAGCTCCGGTGTGATGATGGTTTGATTGGTTTGGTCCTGCAGTGAAAAGCATTTCTTCAACTGCGTCACAAGTCAGAGGACGTCCATAACCTCCGCTTCAGACGCCCACGTCCACCCCGCAGGCGTCTGCCCACACGAAGGGGACATCGTGTTCCAATGAATCTACAGGAAAACAGGAGTTTTATGTGCTGTGACTCCCATGCTCACCATCTGGGCGCTGACGGAGGAAGCAGAAGGAGACGACGAGGACGACAGTGACTCGCACCAACAGGCCTGTTGCTAATGAGACAGCAAATTAGAGAAAGTCTTATTTACCAGTCAGAGACTGTGGATTCTATTGATCAGGGCTGCTGTGGAGATGATGAGGACACAACGCAGAACCCGCTGAACGCATCAAAACAGCAGCAGCAGTCGTGCTCCTCTAATCCACTCCCATCACAGAGCTCATCAGGACAGTGATGGAGCAGGTGTGAGATGCTGGGAGAGGAGACCAGACCGAGTCATTACCAGGTTTCTGTTCACTCTGGAGAACAGCAAGGAACACAAGTCGTCCATCTTCTCCACCCGTGATCGAGAAGCAGGAAAACAAGACAGAGGTTTGGTCTCAGGAACAGGAGAATTCCAGCTCATTCTGGAGTCTGAAAGATCTCAGGTCCTTCAAAGAAATCACCCGTGTCCACCGTCTGCCCTCTGCCTCTATTCACAGTGGCGTGGACACACTTGTCTCACTGACACACTTGTCTCACTGACACAGGTTCTGTTGAGGTGTGTGGACGGAACGGCCTCCTGTGCTGCGTTCAGCTGATGGTTCTTCTCCACCCTCTCTGCTCAGGTCTGACAAATAAGGCAGAGAACAGTCGGCCAGGGACGACGATGACGACGGCGGCCGTGGAGGCGACGGAGTTGGGATGAATGTGGCCGTGCAGGAGCGAGGATTAGATGGAAATGAAGTGAAAACGACGGGCGGAGATTGTTAATTAGGAGGAGTGCACTTTAATGCAGGTTTAAAAGTGCAGAAAAGACGATTACACTGACAAACGGCGAGATGCAGCGGGGACTGGGAGTGATCTAAGACTGGAGGGGGAGTTGGTGGAGGAGAGGGGGGGGCAGTTAAATGTGTAATAAAAGATACTACACAGAGGGTGGAGGCTGAGAGACAAGTGCAAAATGTGAGAAGCAGCAGGAAGCAGTGTTTGAAAGACTGCGACTGGAGCTGTGGAGGAGAACAGAGTCAGGAGGGAGGAGGAGGACAGAGGATGGAGGGAGGAGGACGGAGAGAAGAGGAGGACAGGGGATGGAGGAGACTTCTGTGGAAAATGGGAGAATGTGACATGTCTTATCTAAAGCAGAGGCAGCGTGTTCTTCCTGATGAAGCTGCAGCTGCTGGAGGAGGTGGAGGCGCGAGTGGGAAGTGGAGGGAAGAAAAAAAAAAGACGTCGATTTGGAAGGAGTCATTAAAAAAATGTCTAGCTAGCTAAAGTGCACACACCAGTTTTGAAAATAGCCCTGAATAAAATCTGCATGTGTTTAGGGTCGAGTCCATGGAGCAACGCTCGGAGGAGAGGGTTTAACAGGAGGAGTGAGGAGAGGAAGGAGAGGAGAAGGAGAGGAGAAGAAGGAGAGGAGAGGCCACCAACAGGGCAAGAAGAAGCAGAAACAGTTACTGAACTACAGACGCAGGAGGTCAGAGTTTCTACAAACCAATAAAAATACAAGGAACCTCTAGATATGAGTTTTTCAACTTATGATTCACTTAGAAAACCATGTTTCCTCGTCTCCTTGTCCGTCTCTTGTTCACTTCAATCCATTAACAGTATTTTTCTGGAGACACCAGGATCCAGATACAAGTGACTGGACAAACCAGTGGATCAAACTGGTCTCCAGTGTATTTTTCCTGGAGACCAGTCCATCATCCTGGAGCTGTGAAGGTTCCATCAAAAAATGTTCAGCTGGTGAAATTCCAAACATTTTCCACTTCTCTTCTTCTCAATGATTGAACAGTGAATATAGTAGTAAAACACTGAGAGGACATGGACAGACAGGTGGACAGATGAAGAGGAGGAGACAAACAAACCCAGTGTTCCTGGAAACATCAACAGCTCTGAGGGGCAGTGAAGGCATCACCCTCCTTAACGGTGTTAACAGCCAATCAGGGCAGAGTTTTTGCTGCTGCTGAGTTACATTAGGGCTAAGAGTGGAAGACTGAGCTGCTGTGTGTGTGTGTGTGTGTGTGTGTGTGTTCTCTGCCCTCATTAGTCCATTAGTGAGTTAATGGCTGTACTTGGACTCTGGCGTGGGTGACTCTGAGTTCTCTGAGTGCAAACTCACGTGTCAGCGCCTCCATTAGGGCAGGGCAAAGAACTGCACCCACAGCTCCTGGTAAAACCCCTCTGAATGAGCTACAGTGGAGTGGAGCAGTGGGCGGAGATGGTGCCCTACACTGGACTTTGTCAGCGACTGTCCAATCAGTTTGACTTCTGACTCTGTTCTGACTGTTGACAGACGACCTGACTGACTGGTCTGTTGACTGACTGACCACTAGAGTAGCCTCTGACGTTCAACTAAAGAGGAGGAGGAGGAGGAGAAGAAACAAACGGTATAAATGGGACATGTGGGGAGAGAACCTGGGAGAGGAGGTGCAGGGTGAGGAGGAGGAGGAGGTGGAGGAGGTGGAGGAGGAGTGAGAGCGTTGTCTCCAGCAGTGATTTTACCGTCTAGTGAAGCAGAAAGCGTTGAACTTTAGATGAAATATTAACTGGGAGCCAGAGAAACAGAGGGAAAAATAAAAGGATGAAGAGCCTCCTGCTCTCCTTTAATTAGTTCCTCCCTTCACTCCGTCTCCGCCGTCTTCACTTCACCACTGAAGAAACTTAATTATTATTGGAACTTATTGCCTATTACCCAATTGTTTAGGTTATCACAGTAATCATTATTACTCCTTGGTAACGACAACAAAGAGTCGCGAAATTAGTCAAATTCTTTCAGGGAATCCAAACTCTTCATTTCCCTGGAACGTGCCGCGCCGGAGCGGGAACGTTCGGAGGTCGGCTTTAATTAACACAAGCTGTTGTTCTGTCCTGTGGGCAGAGAGTCGTCGGGATTTGGATTCCGTGAGATGAGAAATGTTTCCCTTTGAGACCCAGAAAGACATCAATTGTGGACAAAACAGAGGGTTTGTGGAGATGAAGGAGTCGCAGAAAGAACGTTTGTACGAACGCGATAACGCGACGGGGTTCAAACCAGACAGATAAAAGATGAGGAGATTTTCTTTTGTAGACTGAACAAGTCTGAGTCGGTATCTACAGAATGGAGATTGAAATAATGTCAAACTCGGGACATGTGGCCACAAAAAGGCACGTAAAACTGACCACTGACAAGGGTATATATAAATATAAATATTTACACATATATATAAATATATATACAAATAAATATAAATATATATAAATATATATACGGTATATATCGTTTATATATACTGTATATGCTTTAAAAATAATTTAAGGGGTAAACGACTGTACTGTCAGTGAAAGTCACTAGATGGCAGCATTAAAGATCGTGCAATCAAGCTCGTGGTCATACAATGATTTGTACAGATGAAAACATAAATATTGCCATATATGTATACATGCATATAAATATATATACACGTATATATGTGTGTGTATATATAAATATCTATATATACTGTATGTATGTGTATATATATATATAGATACATACCCATATATATATATATATATATATATGTGTGTATACATATGTGTATATACTGTATATATAGTATGTATATATACATATGCAGACCAAGATCCTCCTTTCTTTAGAAAAAAAAGAAAAACAATGGGTCAGTCGGTGGCTTAGTGGTTAAGGAAGCAGACTTGGGTCTGCAAAGCCCCCAGGTTTGAATCCCCCTAATGCTAGGTTACCAGTGAGGCCCACTCAGCACGGCACCATCCCGACTCACAAAGCTGAACACTATTCACTTTGGTGGTGGGTTAAATAGGTGTGTGCAGTGGAGTGAATCACAACGTCACAATGACAAGGAGTTTGATTTCCTTCCTTCCTTTCCTTCCTTCCTTCCTTTCCTATAAATCCCCCCTCACTGACTGATTCCCATGGACTCTATTAACCAGCTGTGAGGTCCTGTCCACAGTGTGAAGTGAGTCCATTTGTGGTCAGTCTCTAAGTCTGAGACACTTAATAAACATCATCAGTGATGAATCCTCCAACAGTAAAAGTGAGTGTGAAGAGTGTGTGAAGACCAAGAAATAAAAAGGAAGTGAATGAGAAATAAAGACAACATTAAACTGCAACCACTACGACTGGTCCAACACTGGCGGATCACCGGTTACGACCCGGCCCGGCCCGACCCGGCTTCTTTTATTCGTATTTATTATTTTATTACAGCTGTTAAAATTTCACGCCTCCTAAAATAACAGCTGTTGATGGAAGAGATTAATAAATACCATAATATCGTTGGAGCGATACGTTTACTCAGCTCTTTATGGGATGCAGATTCCCCTGCACTCATCCACACACTATTTTCTTTATTTATTTTTTTATTATTACTTCTCTTTATGCTCAGCCTTGTTCTCCACAGTCATGCACCAGAGCAGGAACGAGTCTGCCGAGGGTTGAACCCATAATTGCAAGTGCAGCAGTTCCAACGTGCCGGAGCACCGGGAGCTCTGCTCACTTCTGAAGAAACAATGACAGTGCAGGTGCTGAGGCTCCGCCGTGTTGTTGTTGTTGTTGTTGGTGGGAAAAACACCACTTATGGGAGAAGAGACTCAGACAGACGTAATTACTTGAAGCTAAGTGGACGTGTCCTTCGGCTCTTCCCAGTCAGCACACGCCTGAATATTTTGGAGATGCGATAACAGTTTGTTTATTCGACCGAGCATTAAGTTAAGCACCGGCATTTTGTCTCCCTCTGCTCTAATTCCCTGTTGTTTTTTTCCTGTCAACTCCAGGACCAAAGACAACTCCTATTTATTCACTTTTTTCCCCTTCAAATACCACGGGACAGGGAGCTTTTTTCACCTGTTGTCCTACTCTGGGTTGGACTTATTTTGCTGTTGATACCATTTCATTTTATGGTCAAATCCTAGACGTTCACCCCTTATTTTGCACCTTAGATAATTCTGGTTTATCAGCGATTCAGTGTCAGACACAGAGGCAAACTCTTGGACTCGTAGTTCTTATGTGAACTAAAATAAATAACAGCTCATGCATAAAGGCTAAAATGCATGAACATTGCAGGTAAAATCCCAATAAGGAACAATTATATTATTTAGTTCTGTGGGCCAGATTACAAAGCTGAATGGGCTGCATCCAGGCCCCGAGCCTTAGTTTGCCCATGTCTATTCTAGCTTTAGGTTATTGCGTACGTGTAACTACTATATGTATTTTTTTCATAGCTCAGAGTGGTTTTTGCTGCAGCTGTACTTCAGTAGAAAGTAAAGACCTAGAGATGTTGAAACAGTTCCATGTTGTTTTTTCTTGTCGTCCACTAAAAGTACATTAACATTATCATTCTATGTCCTCAGTTAAGAGTTAATACAGTGCTATAAAATACTATTTTGTTATAAATAACATTTGGAAATGGATTGAAATGTGATTCAGAACAAAATAACAGTAAAATAAAATCCAGCTGATTGAAAACAAACAGATTTTCTAAATCGTTTCGCCTTCAGCTCCTGTTCATCTGGTTGAAGATATAATGAAGGAGGACACGTTCTCGTTCATTCTAGTGTTCATTTCACATCAACTCATTAATTTTCTACATTAACGCTAATCAACGCAACTCACCCAGTCGTCACTATCTACGGCGGGTAAAGAGGACGAGATGCTGTTCAACTTCATCGTTGGAGCAAAAAAAAAATGCCCTTGAAACTGATCGGAGGTAAAAGTAAGGCTCGGGGGCTGCTGTATGTGTGGGTGTGGACGACACTCGGAGGTTTGTTTATAACCCAGTGATTCACACCAGTCTCAACGATCTCACATCTCTGGGCTTCGCTGCCTCCTGAAATAAATGACTCCTTCCTCCCTCCATGAATCCAAACTGGAAAGTGATTTTTTTGGCAATTCATAAGTTCAGAGGAGTCATGCTTGGGAAGCCTTTATGTATAAGGCATGAGCAGAACCCCCCACGTTGCTGCCCCCTGCAGGAGAGCAGTTTACCCACCACTGTTCTTCTGACAGACTGCAGATTGGATGGAGCTCCTGAGTCTGGAGGGGATATGACGAGCTGGACCGTTTCCAGTGGAGTCTGGTGGAGGGTGGGGACGAGAAAGGGGGGGGTCAACGAGGTGGAAAGGCAGGACGGGATGGAGAAGACTCGAGGGAGGGAACTGGGTTTGGTCGGCTGCTCCGGGATCCTCAGGAGGCGGAGGTGAGGATTGGACATGGTCAGTCAAGTGCACCAACTCCGGCTGCTCCATCGTATGGAAAAAAGGATTTAAAGGAGTCTGATGTATAAGTCTGGGTCTCCTCCGTCTGAGGTCTTTCCAAGGATTCCTTCTGACGGCTGGGAGATTTGTGCTTGTTTATCCCGACATGGGAGGCGGACGGCGTCAAAGGAGATGCAAAGTGATGTGAGACAGCCGGCGACGGGCCGCTACACCCCGCTGAGGACGGGCCGATCACAGTCTAGAGACTCCATTCATCAAGACCGACAGAGAGGAGGAGGACAAGAGGGAGAGACGAGGAGTAAACAGAGGCTGGGAGGTGCAGGGGACACCAGAGAGGAGGAAAGAAAGTCATAGGAACGGATGGATTGGGGAGGAAAAAAAACATGAAAATGGAAATGAAGGAAAGGAGAGAAGGGGAAAAGAGTGGAAGGGAGTGAAGGGAAGAGGAAACTCTGGTCTGTGTTCAGACACTGCTGTAGAAGGTGTGATGGGTTCATCTAATTTCCACAGAGACCAGAGATTATACACCTGGATAAGAGAAGTGTAACACAGAGATGCTGGTGTTTGGAGGCCCTTTAATGAAGTTTTAAATTTCCACAGGTTTTTTTTTTTTTTCTTTTCTTTTTGTCCCTCAGTGATGCGTGGATAGTTGTAGGAATGAAATTGCCTTTAGTGAGGAGAATTTAAGAGTCTCCTGGGCCCCGGCTGAGGCTGGATGGCTGCCGTGAAGGTCTATTGGAAACCTCGTGTTGAACAGAGCGATTACTGCACAATGAATCTCTCCTTACAGGCTCTTCTGGCTCGGACGCTGGAGGAGGAGAGAAGCTCATCACAGCTGCTGGCTCTCACAGGAGCCACCAGTCTGAAGGAACACTAATGTCAGCGTTCAGCCTCATTTGTTTGAGCAGAGGAAGAGAAGGAGCGGTCCAGGGGGCCGAGCGGCGCCCCCTTCGTGCCACGGGTTGAATGACAGCCCAACACCAATGTTCCTGCAGAATTCTGCACTGTACTGAGCAGCTGACTGTGTCTCTGGCTGCAGGGCAGAGGCAGCGCTGACGTCGCAGGCCTAATTGTGCATTGTGATGTGAAGAAGTCATCTCAGGAACGGGCTTTTCATGCCTCAGTGGAATCTCCCGCTTCTGTGCTGCTGTGCAGACACAGATTTAACTCCAGTCTGTGTTGATGCTGAGTCTATACACAGACTCTCTCTCCAGGGGGATTCTTTTTGGAGCATAAAATAAAAAGCTCAGCCACGGCTGTCAGTAATAAACCACGGAGCAGCGTTGCAGAATAAATGTGGAAACTCGGGCGTCGGACGTTGACTTTTCAGCGAAGGAAAAAATAAATAAATTCAAAATAAAACCACATTGTCTTGTTTTGTTCTGTTTGCCAGTGCAGGTTAAAAAAAAGATTGTGCCTCAAAAAAACACTACTCAAAATAACCTTACAAGTATAATGCAACATATACTTGAAGAGTGTTGACGGAAATACAAATACATATATTTAATTATGTTTTGGTTGGTATTCGTGAGTCACTGAATAAATCTTGGTGCCATTCAATCCTTGATAGTCCTTGATTAATTGAATTACATTTTAATTGTCTGGGAGTGTTTGTATGGAACATTTACACATACATGTATATATAGATATGTGTGTATTTGTATATTTCTATTTCATTTTTAAAACTAACGAAACGTCACATGAACATTATTTTACAAAAACTCAAGGGTGTAGTTCACTGTGCAGCCAGTGGCGGAGCGTTACGTGAACTTCTGCTTCCTTCTCATGTACATTTGACCAGAGGTTTGGTTCAGACTGGTTTTAAAGGTCAGCGTGAACACACTTGAAACGGTGTGAACTCTTCCCATTAAAGGTCCACCTGTGGGAGACAGACCTGGAAGACTCTCTCAGTGGACGGACATTTTCATTGGCCGTGACAGAGAGAAGTTCCCTGAACTCCTCCTTTTGTCAGAACATCCACCTTCACGGTCCACCATCGGCAGACCGTCCGTCGCCATTGTCGACCGGCGCTGCCGCTCACCGCCGGGACGTAATTTCATTTCCTGAGGTTAACAAGTTTTGTCATAACGCTCGTAGCGCTAATGCATAAAATCACGGCTAAATGAAGGTGAAGGCTGCAGAGTCTTTGTGTTCCCACAGTCATTTCTATACAACAATGGCCGACAACACAGAATGGGAGAGAGAGACAGACAGACAGAGAGAGAGGGAGACAGCCACGACAGAACCTCCAGGGTCGTCGTCAAATCAAAATGGTTTGTGGATCGTCAGAATCATCGCACGTGTGCGTGAGGGCAACCCGGGCCAACGATGTCGCCCACGCCCTGTCGTCTCATCCAATGACTGTTTCCCACACAACCTTCCACGTCTCTTATTGTCGGCCATAAAGACGTGAAGGCAGCGCTCTTTAGAATGCATGAAAGTGAGTCCTGGGGGCAGGTGCAGCAAAGCATGACAGAAAGGAGGAAGGAGGAACGAAGAGGAAGGAGGGCGAGGGTGGAGGGGCAGAGAGAGAGGAGAGGAGTGAAGCTAATGGCTTTATGGTGACAGTGATAATCAGGCTGGTGGAGATCACTTCATCTCACACTGAGCTGGAGGGAGGCTGGTAAATGGAACGGAGCAGCTTCTCAGAGCTGCGTCTTCACGGCTGTGACTCAGACAGATGTGAACCTGTGGACGTCTGTGTGCTTGTACAGCCAAGATGAAAGGCTTTAAAGGAGGAATCCAACCTCTTTCAACGGGAGGTGAGACCCAAAAACCAAAAAGTCAAACCCTGAGGTTCTCTTTAGTAGAGACAAGGATGGACAGGATCGGGAATAAGGTGATTAGAGGGACAACACAGACAGGAAGGTTTGGAGACAAAGCTAGAGAAGACAGATTGAGATGGTTTGGATACGTTCAGAGGAGGGACAGTGGAGACATTGGGAGACGAATGATCCTAGAGATGGAGCTACCAGGTAGGAGACAAAGAGGAGATTGATGGATGCAGTGAGGGAGGACATGGAGGTAGTTGGAGTTGAGATGGAAATTGTTGACTTGCCGTGGCAACCCCCTGAGAAAAGGGATAAGACAAAAGTAGAAGATCTGTCAGTAGATGGCAGCATTACTAGTATACCAGGATGGATGTACTGTATAGATGGGTGGGTGAATTGGTAGTAGATGGATGGAGGGGTGGACGGAGGATGTGTGGATGGTTGGATGGATCAGTTGATGGATGCTGGAATTGATGAACACCAATATTCACACCAATATCAGACCCATAATTCCCAGGGAGGAGAAAAGAATTATTCTGGTTCTGGACCGACATACGTACGTACACCACTAGGGGTCAAAGTGTGACCAAGATCAAGGAAAGACTCTCCCACTGTGAGGCTTCATGGAACAAGAGAACGAGCGAGAGAGAAACCCTCACCCACTGACATCATCCAAAATTGGGATTTAAGAAAAATGGAGACGCTGTTTAATCCCACTAAGACGTCTCTCTCCTCCTTGTCTTCTCACCCTGAGAACATAATGCCTCCATTATCCCTGCAGAGTTTTACTCCCTCCTCTGCTCTCCTTCCTTAAACATTTGTCTCTGTGTCTCCCACGCCTCTCTGAGGATTCTCTCTTTTCTCACCTACTTATTCCCCTTTGTCTTCCTCCGCTGACAACTTCATCACAGGCTATTCCAAAATATGTTTCTATTTTAGGCAACGGAAGAAGAAAAAAAAAACGTGCACAATACCTATGATAGTAGAGGCAGACAGAAGAAGAGCAATCTGTGCGCCTCCTTCATTCTCTGCTCCTCCTCCCATTCTCTCCCTCTCTCTCTCTCTCCAGGGAAATGAATTAGTAATATTTATGATGAAGGCCTCTCGGAACGACTCCTCGTCTCCCTCAACTCCTCGCCGTCTCATCTCCCCGGTGCATAAAATGACACTGATCTTATCGGCTCTACCTCCGTCGTCAGCTGTCAGCTCATCTATCTCTGCATCCATCAACCCGCAGCCAGACTGATGGCTCCTCCAACTTTTTATGTGCCACCACCGGCAGCCAAGGTTGTTTGGGAGCCACATTAAGGTGGAAACGAGAAGTCGGCACCTGCCGCTCCATCTGGGAAAAGGTGGAGCCCTGGAGTCCAATTGTGCAAAAGTTTCCGGGGATCGGCAGCCGTGAGTGTGGGATAACAAATAAAAGAAGACATAAAAGACAAAAAGGTAGAAAAGAGAGGTTGGAAAAAAGGCGATGCACGAGCATCATGGTTGTTCCTATAGATTTAAGGTCAAGAAAACAAACATCGCGGCAGGAAGACATGACGATATTCCTGCCTTCAAGGTAAATGTGATGCCATTGTTTCCCAATATTTGTCAAGAAACACTTTGATTAAAAATTGTCTTTCGTGTCTTTGCTTAAGATTCATTTCCATTATCTTTAGATTTCATTCTGCCTTTTTTTGCAATACCTACAATTTTCCAATAAATGGCGCAACAGAGCCTTCATTTTAGATTTTGTGCAGGACACAAATCACCCGCCTTAAATTTTAATACTGTGGGTGAAGAACTGCAATGAGGGCGCCCCCTACTGGGATGTCGAGGAAATGCCTCAGAATAAAATGAAATCTTCAAGGTTTGTGTTTAAGGTCTCTGGCGCCCCCTCTCTTCGTCAACCCAGTTTTATAGATGGTTTTTTTATGGTGACAAAAACTCCTGGGTCGGTGGGAAGGTAGTGTCTCCTTATTTATAGGTTCACTTTTTATTCTTCTCCTGCCGCTATTTCAACTTATCCCTTGGAGAATTCCGCCGCGAAGCACAAGCAGATATACATTATTCAGGATCTGTAAACATGGAAAACACATGCCTGGATGAAATTGAAGTGTATAGGATTTCAAGTGAAGAACACCCTCAACCCTCACCCCCACAAACCCCCTCCCTGCCTCCCGGTGGATTACCTCGCCCGTGTCCTGATGTGAAACTCTGCAACAGGAAGCTGAGTGTTCCAGATTGGAGTTGTCAGCTATCGCTATTGTTTACTCGCCCGCAATTAGCCGACCATGTCGTCCAGGCGGCGCCGCCATAATTAGGAGCTTAATCGGGCAAATAGTCGGTGTAAAATGTGATTGTGATAGAAAAGTCCCCTTAAGCTGCTGTTGTTCTTATTTTCCTCAGGCGTTGAATCTGTTTGTGATGCATTTGAGGCCAGAGACACTGGAAAAAATCTTAATCTGCTCAAAAATCTGACGCGCTCTGATGAAACCCAGGCTGCGGGGCAACGAGCGTCAACGCCGCGGCAGACGAGACACAAGTGTCCAATTATAACTGAGAGATAAAGACTTGAAATAATCTGTGGACGGTACTTAGAGACGGGCTGAGACTGAACACTGCCGCCAAATGTTTGTCATCAGGAAGTCAAAAAGGATTCACAGACGTTTGTTTGCTAAGGAAGAAAATAAGTTAAAATAAGTAAAAAAAAAAAAAAATCCAAACTCTTCATCCTGAGTTCCCAACACATTTGGAACGCCTGCGATTTCTTAATGAGACCTGAAGGAAACAACTTTGTCCTGTTTTTTAACTCGCAATTCTCTCAAAACACAAGTGCTCCTCTGGAAGATTCCAGCACCAGCTCCTGCTCTAGCGCCTCCTCTGGGTGTTGGAACTCCCCCGGCACACACACACACACACACACACACTCGCTGAGTTCCTGGGAGGATTCCAGGTCGACTAAGTAGAACTATGTAGAACCCGACTCTTCCTCCTGGTAATGTACAGTCAGCGCTGGTTTACACTCTCTCCGCTGTAATCGTCTCCCTGTGGGAAACGCCACCGAGGGATAAGCGGCGTTGACCTTGGGCAGATGCGGGGGCCGGATTTGAGGGTGTCTTTTATTTTTTTTTATTTTATAAGCCTGGATGTGTAATTGAGGAGAGCAGCAGGGCGGCCGGCTTTGATGCTGCGAGCACAAGAGAACGGAGAACAGTGTGTGTCAGAACATGAAGGGAAAAAAGGCAGAGAAAACACACAAACACACACACACACACACACACACACAAGGGAATATGAGTGATTCACACACACTTCGGACTTAGGCAAACATGTATCAGTCAACATCATGGTTGGCTGGGGAGGAGGCGAGTGGAGGACAACAGTGAGTTGGAGACCCTCCATCACCCGGACACTTCAAACTGAGGCTCAATTTCTTCTAGAAGCTTCTCTGGATACTTCAATATGTTCTGGTAAGAAAAAATCCAGATGAACTAGAAGACCAGAGGATGATGGATGATGAATTTGCGACAAAAGTAAAAAAGGTAAAAATTTGAGCTGCTTCACTTTCTTTATCCAATCAGATTCCGTTCTGCTCCATGATGGGTGTTAACCAAATAACACTGGTGTAATCTGACCGGGACTTGTCCTCTGATGAGTGAGTGTGAAGACAGGAAGGGGTGTGAACACACTCGTCCAATCAGAGGTTCACACTCTGGTACCGATCCTGACAGACCATCAGCAGCTGGATCAGTGGGAAACGTCGCCCCCTGGAGTCGTGTAGAACTTGTTCTTGGCTTTGAAGAAACTCCTGTCATTATCTTCACATCTGCTCCAGGGACACACACCTCGTCCTGAGCTACTGTTGCATATAGGAGTGTGAGACAGGTGTGGAGACTCAGAGCAGAACCCACCAGCTGGAACCAGTTACAGAATCCAAATGGCATCGGCGCCCCCTGTCTGCTGATTCGTCAGAGAACTTCACACTCACCCGTTGTTTTCTCCCCTCTGATCTCATTCCCCTCCCCGACCACCTGTCTGTCCTATCTGTCAACTCCTCTCCTGCCTGTCTCACTCTCAGCCAGGCTTCTCCAGATAGACCGACCATGTCAGACAGACAGACAGACAGACAGACAGACAGACAGACAGACAGACAGTGTGTGTGTTCAAACTGTGGATTTCTGTTGAAGGAAGGCTGAGGTTGAATAATGGGCCTCAGGCAAATTCAGGACATTCAGCTCTTGAGGCAACAACAAATATTTTCTTGTTCCAGGTGCATCCTGCTCCTCCTCCTCCTCCACCTCCCCCTTCTTCTCCTCCTGCCTGAACCCTATTCCTAAATTGCTCCTGCTCTTACATCTGATTTCTAATTTTGCCTCCACTGACGGTGGAAGAAAAAGAAAAGTGCACCACACACTTGTGCAGAGCTAAATTTTCAGGTGCATCATTATTCCCCTCCTGTCATTAACTTCTGAGCTGCCGTCTCCTCCTCCTGTCCTCATCACCACCTCCTCCTCCTCCTCCTCCTCCTTCTCCCAAGTGTGACACCAGCAGCTAAGGCTTCGTCTCGCTTGCAAATTATTAAGAATTAAGGGCACTCACATCAACCCACACGGTGACATGAGGTGAAGTGCAAATTAGCCACAGAAAACCAATCAAACCAGTACGTCTCCTGTTTTTTTTTTCTTTTTTCATTCCACCGCCTCCCGCTGACCCCGGAAAGACGACGCCCAGGGCGTGTTTTCACGTCTCTTTCATATCAACATCCTCCAAAGGCGTCAGGTCAGCAGAGAACTCCCAGAGGAGGGAGCTGAGATGAGTTTGACATTAACAACAGCAGCAACACCAGCTTTATCGCAATTAAATCAACAGTCTGTGGAGTCTGATCTGAGCAGATTAAGGACAGAAGAGGCAGTTCTCAAGGTCAAGTCAAGGACTTTCAACAGTGATCAGTCATCACAGTGAGACTCACTGTTCCAGTCTGGTCTCTTTCATTTTCTGTCAATCTATTATTCTGCCAATATTTTTCATTAATCTACTCTTTAATTATTTACATGGAAAACCGTGAAACACTAAGGAGATGATTTCACTTTTGTGCCTGCTTTTTTTTGAGCAGGATTATTTCTCCAGTGTTAACAGTGTCTTGGAAAGTTAATGCTGGTCCTGGTTAATCCTCTTGTCGTCCATGTTGTGTTTTTGTGCAGTGAGTAACTAAGGCAGCAGTAATAAGACAGTAACAGGTAGATTTCCTCTGCAGCTGGCCGTGTATTTCAAGGTAGTAAAGCAACATTCTGTTGTCATCTCATGATTTCTTTCCTAAGTAAAAGCTCAGCTCTTTCACAGATTTCTTTTTTTCATAGAAGAATTTACTATTAGACTGCGTTCAGTGTGTTTTTACTCCGTGTCTCTGGTTTCCCTCGGACGATAAACACAGAAAACTCTGCATTTAGGAGAAAAATAAGTTTCTACCTCTGTGAGATTTTCTTTCTCTCATCTTCCCTCAAACAGCCAGACCGCTGTTGTTCTGTACAAGTGTACTTTCTGACTGCTTCCCCCGAAAATCACCCACGGATGGAAGTAAAGACCGGTCTCTGCGGTTGCACAGGTCGTTGAAATCCACCCATGAATATTTGATGAGACACTCCGCAGCCCTGCAGGAGTTTCCTCTGCCCGGCCACCGCCGCTCCAGCCCTGCCAGTACCTGCGAGTCAAAAAGGTCCCAGAACTCCTCCGCCCCTCGGGCCGAAACAAACACCCTGTTCGTGCCGCGGTGCTATTCCCGTTTGTTTTCTGAAGGCCCTTCACGAGGCACGAGAGTTGAAAAAGTTGGCAGCCGCGTGACAACGTCATTAAAAGTTAGTCCAACCAACGGGCGTTGATTGACAGTTGACTCGACGCCACATTGTTCTAATGAGTGGGAACCTTAACAATCGCAGCCTCTCTCAGCCTAATGGAGTGTTTGTGAACTGCTAGGGAGCGAGCTTGTGTGCGAGAGCTGTAGGTTGGGAAGTTATTCCATGTAATTACTGTCCATATGGGAGCGAGCGCGTCGGAGCGACTGAGACTTCGTCTCCGATCGAAGCATTTTCTCCTTATTACTTCAAGCCTCCCCTTCACTTCACTTCACGTCTGTACTCACTCTGGGTGAACCTGGGCGGGTTGTCGTTGACGTCGCTGAGCTTGACGGTGACCGTGGTGGTGCCTGATAATCCACCCAGGTGACCTCCCATATCCTTGGCCTGGAGAACCACCAGGTACGTGTCCTGGGCTTCCCGGTCCATGTCCGGCACCGCAGTACGGAGAATACCTGGAAAACACACACACACACACGAAGTGGAGTCAGAGGGACTGTTATTTCACACTGATGATAAAGTCAAACTACGAACCAGGGACTCGTCTTTGTCTTATATCTTGTTTTAAAACAAATGTCCTGACGCACTGAAGAAATCATTCCGTTCAGAATGTTCCTCAGATGCAGCAGCGTTATCAACACGTCGCCTCCGTCCTGATAGATGAGCTCATTTGCATAAATCCATATGTATATATATCCGTCCATTACCGGGACAGCTGTTCCCGAGCTGTAACTGCGCGGCTGTACGCTGTAGTACACAGCTTTAAGTATAAATGACTGTTCATTATATCCAAAACGCTGTTGAATGAATTCACACAACGTTGATGAGGTCTATCAGCTCCACGTGACTCCGACACAGCCCGTCGATGCACTCGGAGTTTGGAGATTGTATTTTTATTCCCAGCAGAGGTTTGGAAACAGAACCTGACGACAGCAAAATGGTTCTGGGGAAAATGAAAGATGAGCAAAAGACGAGCTGAAAGACCAGAGAAGAAAGAGGCTAAAGACCTGCTTCATGGAATACCCCGACCAAGAGACGACCGCAGGCCACCATTTGAGGACCACTAGTTGACCCCTAGCTGTTCACTTTGGTACAACTGTGACGTGGTGAAGGGGAGTAGTTTTTTTAAGTGTACGGTTGAAACAAGCCTCCAGTCACTAGGTGGCAGCAACACATACCTTGGTTTTTATAAATATAAATCTGCAGGTTCACATGTGCAAAGGTTTATTTCCTCCAGGGGGCGCATGGCAGAAAATCGTAAAGAACCACAGGGTCAGAGTGAATGGGTTCTCCCTGCTACTATATATACGTCATATTATTAATGGCTTTTTCATTTTAGAGGCTGTGAACACATGCAGCAGGTGAACAGGGAGTCCTGACAAGATGATTATTCATCTTCTCATCAAAGTCATTAATAAACAAATAAGAAATCTCCAAGGTCCGACTGTGGTCCCCTGTGTTTTCTCATGCTAATAGTCGCTGGTGTAATTGGGTTTGTTCCAGGTGCAGCCGTTCTCTGTGAGCTGAGCGGTTAAACGCTCCATTAGATGAATGAGAGACCTTCACCCCCTTCACACACAGATGAAATTCCAAAACCTCAATATTTGTTCCTGCTAATGTCTTATTAGTGCTGGCCAGGGGGCAGTTAATGGGCAGAACCACAACAGCAGCTTATACAGGGGCATTTATCAGACTTCAGACCGGGTTCACGGGGTAAACAGATGTGTTTACAGAGTCTGATCAGGGCTGGACATGGACATGGACATGGACATCTCCAATCAGAGTGAGGAACAGAAGAACAAGCTCCCCTAAGCACAGCAAGTACACACTGTATAGACCAGGCATGGGCAAACATTTTGACTAAATTGGACACGGGGACGGAGTCCAGAGCAGAAAGATTCTGGACTCATTTAAACTAAGATAAATGCCATGTAAAAATCATATACATCCACTGGGGGAACACATTATTGAATTGAGAAAAGGTAGAAGTATAAAATAATAATAGAAATTAATTATTTCATTTAGACCAGGTTGGTGGGCCGCATTGAAAAGCACAACGGGCCACATCAGGCCCACGGGCCTTAGTTTGCCCATGCCCGGTATAGACTTTAAAACAAGAATTCAAGTTTTTAAAAGTCAAAAGCTCCTTCTCATTGTGACACTGTAACAAACACATTAGCTCTCCATTCAACACATCTACAAAGTGAACAGCATTGAGCGCCCCCTGGAGCCAAGTCCTCTTCATCACCAAGCCACGACTGACCCCAAAAGAGAGAATTTCGTGGCGTTAACTCACTCCTCCACTCTGACCCTGCAGGGAAAAACAACTCTTCCCTCATTGTTGAGACGCTCCAGTGATGAACTCAGGACGCAGAAGCAGAAGATCCTGCATGATGATGGTCTGTCTCCTTCCCCCTCCCCTGCCTGAAAAGTTCTGTGCTGTCCTGGGACTGGAACCATCGCCAGCAAACTGTGAGCCACAGAACCGGGAGGACGTGGACCATACTGTTCATACATGTTTCATCAGGCCTGGACTGAAGGATTCAAGTGGCCTGACAACAGTGTTATGTAATCTGAAAGTGTAAACGCTCCACATTCCACTGAGGCCTTCATCTATAAAACATCCAGTGTCTCAGCCTGGGTTTCTGTCCCAGAATCATCCGTCCACAAATGCTGATTAATGAAGCGCTGATTAATCATTTAGTGTCTGTCAGTAAATACATCACTTATATCTTTTCCTACTCTTTCTCCCGGGAGACCGGGTATTGTCACCGCGCATGAGCTACGGCTCGCGCTGTTTAAATACGGAATGATACTGTCAGTTATTGAGCTAATTTGTCTAATTAGTATGTGTGCTGTGCCATGAACGTGACAGCGTTGTCAGCAGCCGCTCGATTTCCTTCTTCAAAAAAAAAAAAAATAAAAATTAGAGAGGGAAGTGGGTGCAGGCGGTAAAAAAACTATGAAAATCCCTCCAGATGATGGACTGAGGACAATAAAGATGAATATATATTGAATATTTTTATTAATTTTTTTAATCAAAGATGCCATGATGGTAGAAGAGAAACACTGAGGCTGTTTTTGCGGCCATGTTTAGGTTTATCATGGGTCTAAATGTCAAAACATCAATAAATTCAACCATTAGCTCAGTATTTTACGGACTATAAGGTTGGATAGGATTAGAAGAGTCACTGTCAGTGAAAAGTCTGTCTTGTTTTTTTCTCATACAGGAGGTGCACTGCATTGTAAGGTGCATTAAATGACACAAAATAGTCAGAAGACCAAATTCTTTCAGTTATAACAGATAAAATATAAAAGAATCCAGTAGTGTTTTCCTACAACAGCCCTGATTCACCAACAAAACATAAAGCGGTGCAGCTTGATAACCAACCCAGGTTGTATTGAAACATTTTGACAGGTTTGAAGTCAGTAAACACAACCACGATCCAAACACAAGGTGCGCTGACGATGAATGGGAATATTTTAGGTCTTCAAGTGCGTCTGGACAATGTTGTCTGCAGTTTCTCAGTGAGAACTTAACCAGGGTTTGGTTATAAATAACTGACTGACTGCACTGTGACCTGAGGACGGTCCAGCCTGTCCATCCATCTCTTATCTAAAGTCCACAGGCAATTTTAGACACTGCATTATTTGGTTTCAGGTCATGACTGCAGACCTGAGTCCTGGAGTGTCTGTGTCACTCAACATCAGCCTGGAACATCAGCTCCACACAGCAGCTCCAAACATGAGCTGTGAACATCATCTCGCTTCATCTTTTGTGGCCATTAGAAATGATCAAACTGTCCTGGCACATTTGACATCTACATTACAACTTAATGCTCCATTATACACACAGAGGGACACACACACACACACACACACACACAGCTAACGTCATTAAGTGTCCTCTGAAGTAAACACACCCTCACAGAATGACAGCTGGACTCGCTGACAGGGCATAAAATCCCGTTGTGCGTCACACATGCAACATTGATTAGCTCTGCTGCTTAAACGCACCCTGTTTTCTGCTCCGTGTGATTGGAAGCCTCATCAACATCATCATCTTCATCATCATCGGCCAAAACAGCAGCCTGGATGACTTGGCGGCTCAAGGTGAAACACAGTCAACATGTTTTGAATGCTAACGAAGCAGCAGTCTGGATTTCTGGAGCTGAATGCGTAAGTAAACAAACGGAATGTGAGGAAATGTTCTCGCCTCCTACTTTTTTGTTTTTGAATGAGACCTTTGATGACGGAGGGAAGAGAAACAGGGGGCTGATAAAGAGGAGAAGGAGCGGCGAGGAGGAGAGGGGAGATGGGACATGTTCGGAATTCTAACGCTCCTCTAATAACGCGGCGTCAGAGGAAGTTAGGCTGCTGTTGCTCTACTTAGCATTTCAAAAAGCCGCACCGCTATCTCGGCTCGGTGCTGAGGTTCTGGCTCCTCACGGAGACAGATACAAGGAGCAGAACCTTTGACTAGTCTGGGCAGAATCAACATTGACATGAGATGTACATGGTATCACATATCCACAGCTGCTGGTGAGGCTTTGACATCCCAGCCTTGACTTCGATGGTTAGAGATGGAGACTGATCTGAAGATCCAAAACATCTTTCCTAAAACTGAAGGTTAAAGCACTGGACTTTCTGGATTACAAATGAGAAAGGAAAAAACATGGATAACATTTAAAAGTTGCTCTGGATCGCAAGTCATACTAGTGCCCTCTAGTGGCTGCCATTGCATACTGCACAGTACCAGCCCCTTATGAATCTTCCTGCAGGTGGTCAGCCAGATAATATGGTCACATTGATTACTTTGTACCTGCTCTGAACCTTAACATCTACATCTACTCAGTCAACATCCTCAAAAATGTCCTCCACCACCCTCACATACTCCACTGCCACACCTGATTTCCTCACCTAGTTCCACTGCTCCTCTCCTGTCCCCTCATCACATCATTTCCTCTTTGTGGACAGACTGTCTGTGTGTCTCCTTTCTATTACCTTCACAGACTGAATTGACAGAAAAAGGCCGGGTGTCGACCGAGTTCACGAGAAAAACAACATTCAAAGTGTCAAAGATTCAGACGTGAGCTGTGATTTCGCCTCCAGCTACGAGGCTAAAAGTGTAGTCATTACAAAACAGCATATATTTTGCAACGTTCACTCCAGTCGACAACCAGAATCTCTTACCCCGAGGTGACGTGTGTGTGACACCTGGAGTGAGAACAGACAGGGCAGAACAGACCGGTCCTGTGGTTCTGGGGTAAGTACAGAACACAGCCCTGTTGAAAAAAAAAAACCTTTTTCTCTGTTTCCGCTTCATGAAGGAAAAATAACGCTGCTCTGCTGTGTCTGCCCTGCGCTTTGGCCCGATCCTGCCAACTAGCTGAGAACCAGCAGGGGAGCATCAGTGTGACTGTGTGTGTGTGTGTGTGCGTGTGTGTGTGCAGACGGATGCTTGGTCATGTGTGTTTAACAGGAGTGTGTTTGAGGGCCACCGAGGGGAAAAGAGAAGTGGGAAAGATGGATGACTAAGTGTGACGAGAGATCTGGGGACACACAGTGTGTGTTTATGTCATTGTGTGTAAGTGTGTGTGTGTGTCAGTGAACTGACACACTATGTAGACTAAGACTATGTAGACGACGTTCCTGGATGTTGCCACGTTTGCTCTCAGCACTCACACCTGGTTTTTTCCATCCTTGTGAGGAACAGTAAAAATAAACCGATATTGTTCAAACTCTTAGTTACAAATGAACTGATACCAATATATGCTGGGTAATATTTACTTGTTCAGTACCATCCATGAGTTGGTATAGATACACTAAATTATGAATATGAAATTTACTAAATGAGCTGCAATGCTGCCATCTAGTGACTTTCACTTTAATACACAGCTGTTTATCCCAAAAATGATATGAGGACATATCATATATTTGGCGAGAACTAGGCATCGTATTATGGGGTATTGGAAGAAAAAAAGAAAAGTTTATTGATTCTTGTTTGAAAATGACCAAGTTGGATGGGCGGGCCTGACTGACAAGTGGGCGGGTCCAATTCCACCCGTGGCTACGCCTATGTCCCATAATATGCTAAGACTGGCTGATAGTATTGGTCGGTGGATTTTATTATTATTATTATTATTGTTCTTTTTGGTGACATTTGCTGGTGTTGGTTAATATTCATGACACGGATTCAAATTAACACTGGAATTAGAGATTATAATCCGTCAAGCAATGGTTTGGAATGAGTCAAATATTGAGACAAATCCTCGTCAGAGGAGAAAATTAAATTCTCTTCTTCTTCAGTTCAGTTCAAGCTTCAAAGGTTAAAGAGTGAATAATGTCTTCGTGCTCACAAAACACAAAAACCTGACGGTGTGTGTCGTCGGTGGCTCAGCCCCACATTCGCACAAAAACAAACATACACCCACATTCACTCTGTGGACCAAACTAGTGTGTAAGTGTGTGTGTGTGTGTGTGTCATGAGTGAATTAACTTGTTTGTTCTCCCACAGCTTGACTGCATTTACTTTCTAACATCTGGACATCCTCACATTTCTTTACCTCTGTGGATTGGGACCAGTCCACACACACACACACACTGGCAGATAAATCAACACACTCACCTGTCTGTGGGTCCACAGAGAAGTACTGTTGTCCCTGCACCAGTGTGTAGACCAGCTTGGCACTGTTCCCGTAGGTGGGGTCATCAGCATCTGTGGCTGTCACCTGGATAATGGAGGTTCCTGCGGAGAAAACAAGGGAAAAATAAAGAAATGAGAAGAAGACGAAGACAAAGACGAAGACCTTCACACCAAGGTAAACACCAGACGTCGATGACTGGGACTCAAAGGTTCCAGGAGGTATAAAATCCTTAACCTCCTACTTCCCTCTTATTCCTTTTTCAATCTCTTGGTCATGACACTGTGACAAACACCCCCCACCGCCCCCTCCCTCACCCCGACATCCCATCCTGCCGTTCACCTTCCTCCCGTGCCTCCTCCTCTCCCTCTGTCTCACTTCATTTCTTTTCATCTCCGTCTCCAATTCCCTTCTGCCCCCTCTCTGAATTGAACCGTCCGTCACTTGGTCGGTCCTCCCTCCTCTTCCTCTCTCCTCTTCCTCCCTCTTTTCACTTTAAATCTTCTGTCTATGGCTCCAGCAGAAACGAAAAAAAGAAAAAAAAAACAGAAAATACAGAACAACAAATACATGGAGAGTATTTGGTGGTGGGTTTTAGTCACAGGTGTCCAGATGGATGCCTAGAAACACCAACGGGTGTCGGTGTCAGAGCTGGAAATGATGGAGGAGGAAGAGGATTGGTGGGAACACGCTGTTCTCTGTCTTCTGATCAAAGCACGGCGTCGTCTGCATTAAGGCAGATAATGTTGGTGGAGCTGAGTCTTCGTGCAGGTGGAGAATGAGCCTGAAGATGCAGAGGGTCCACAGAGTCCACAGATGCCAGAGTGGTGGCAAAGAATCAATGAGGTTCCTGACAGATGACTGAAGGCTCTGGATGTTCTCAGAAAATATAAATATACAGTCATGGATAAAACACTGAGACAAACCTGCGTTCACTTCTTGTTGACTTTTATGCCTGGTTTCACTAAAGGTACATTTAATTTTTCAATATTGTCCATTAATATTACATTTTGTACAGATCTATGCAGACGTTTGATCCCAGAACTGAGGTCAATGTATCAGGACTTCTCGGTGATTCCAGCAACTTTGACAAAACCAAAACATTGTATCTTCATATTGTCAATGTGACACAAGGAACTTCTCGATATTGAAGATTTATGATTAGTTCAACGACTGAAACTATCAGACAGAGTTATTTAAAATAAAATAAGAGATCAACCCAAAACTCAGCCCAAATTTGACTATTAAATAATGTAAATAGCCATGATGAACCAGGTATGAATTCTGCCCCCTGCTGGTGTGTAAATGTTAGCTCTAAATATTTCGACGCTCAGCGGATGATCAGCCAAGTGTTTGATAATAACCATTAGGATTTGAGATCACAAGGGTTTAATACAGTTCTAAAAATAAAAAAATAAAATAAAATAAAAAAAAAACTCCACTGGAGCAGGAGGTTGGGTGGAGTCAGCAGGAAGTCGTGAGGACAGTGTTGGGGAGGGAACGGCAGATTGAGAACCAGGAACAAAACCACCGCCCTGAGCAGGTGAGTGACGTAACACAGCTGCAGGAGCGAGGGTCGTGACACGCCTACTTAAACCACCGAGCCACTGTGTACGTCGTTACAACAGCCGACACAATCAACTGTCAGAATAAACTGCAGTTGAACTCCAATCTGTCAGCGCTTATAATAAAATCTCCATCTGTGAGTGTGTTTCCCGGGGAAGAACCAAACGCTTTTTCCAAATTACAGGCAAGGAAGGAAAAAGAAAATAAAACAAAAAACTAAAACAAAGAATAATGACATTAAATGAAACCAGCTGGGTCGCATTTCACCATGATTGACAGCCATTACTGACTGTTGTGTTACTGCCTTTTAGAGGGAAACTCCCTGATTGTTCATTAACTAATTGCAAATAACAATAAGCCCACAGTTAGTGTGAGCCCACGGTGTGGGAGAGCAGCGGCGCCGCCACAGCCTGAGACAGAGAGAGGAAGACAGGCTGCTGGTGTTTTCATGTCTTTGCAACCTGACAATATTTTTAATCCATTTCACTCCTCAGTCACACATTCCACTGCCGGCCCGGGAAGAGAGAGAGAGAGAAAGAAACACATTTACTGCATTTTCTGTTTCTATTTCAAAGCTTTTCAGTTTAACTCACAGACTGAGAACGGCTGCTGTTGGACGTGACGCTGTTTTCGAGCTTTGTTCTCCAGCTATAAACGTTGTGTTTAAGTGCAGGCGAACATATTGTAGCTGGATAAAGGCATAAATGTTTCTTCTGGCAGGAGTTAAAAGTAATCAGTCTCAGAAATCAAATCACTGGGCCCGGTGTGAGTGCATTGGTATGCAGACTGGCAGCACTGCAGTATGTTCCACCAGGATCAAACATCCAGGCTGACGCCACCACCGCCGCCGCCACCGTGCATCCACCTGGAACAAACGCTTCATCGCCATCAACATCTGTCCGCTGTTTGTCTTCAAAACTGAAGAGATACACATATATATGTATCCATAAATATCATATAGGTACATATACATATATATACCTATATAAATACATGTATGTACGCATACATATGTATATATGTAGTATATACTGTATATGTATATATCAACATCTGTCTGCTGTGTGTCTTCAAAACACAAAGATAAAGAAATATAACATATATATATTTATACATATAGATTATCCTTCGCTTTGTTAACCTGCCGATCCACTCATATATATATATTTATATACCAGTGTGTATATATATAAATATATATACATATATATTTTAATTCAAATATATAGCCACATATATGTACAAATAAAATATATAATTGTTTCAATCAATCAATCAATCAAAAGGGAATTGCTAACAAAAATGATTAGTTGGCAATACAAGGGCGTAACCAATACACACACACATATATATATATTTATTTAGTTATATATATATATAAACTCAGCTAATAACAACAAGACGCCACCAGACGCAGGACGATGTAATAACAAGGTCAACGAGGTCAGACACTATGACCACCAGGGGCCGCCACTGCACTACCATGGCGTCAAACCAGACCAACGTGTGGGTAAGGACAGTTCTGGGGACGGATCCCAGTCTTCATCCTACAGTAGTTCAGAGCTGAACTGCGAGACCGTGGTTCCATTCCCGTTGTAGCCGCTCTTTGATGGGATCATTATCTCCGCCCTCACACGTTTGTGAGGAGCGCCTTGGTAAATATTGAATCATCAAGTAAATATTGAATCCGTGATTGACTGAACAACTCAATCCAAAGACAGAGACGGTCGAGGAGCAGACGCTCATCAGGCGGCTGATAGGATTACTAATGGCGCTCATCTCCATCACGCCGCTCCCCTCGGGCCCCGCCCCGGCCGACGCCTGCCAAGGTCATTATTCTAATCCTGGTTTGGTGGAATGGTGTGACTGTAGCAGCGCTGTGTATAGGTGGTACTTTATGAATACAGTATTCAGTGTGAACCGTGTCGTGGCTCAGCAGACGGAACCGAGCTCATGTTTAATTATTGTTTGCTTCACTTGGGTCCACTCGGGGTAATTTGTGCTTTGGTTCTCTCTCCCTGTGATTGCTGCTCGCTCAGCCGTCACTTCTTAAAGGTGCAGCACACGCTGAGCATAAACTGTCTTTAACTCCTGGGTTCACAAATACATAAAACAAAATCCGATAGAAAATATTACATTTCCAGGCAGTTTATGAACGCCCTACAGAACTCACTCTTATCCTTGAATGTAGTATTCAGAAAAATCAGACGTTATAATTTGGACGAGCTGTTTCCCTGTGTCTGACTCACTCATTAATAATTCCATTTAATAATTCCATTTCTTCCCGGTCAAACACAAACGCTCCACCGACCGCAGCTCTCTCCGCTCCTGGGAGCCGACGCTGCTGCTGCTGCTGCTGCTCTCGCTGAAGCTCATTTCCCTGAGTGAGGAGCAGGATTTAAATGGAGATTAAAGCACTTTTGCACAGTTTCCTGCAGCCACTCTGCTCTCGTTCTCTCAGTTCTTCGCTCAGGTTGTCATTTTGGAGGCAACTTTTGACGCCGTGAGCACAGAATGAGCTTCTCCTCTTTCTGTTCCCTCCTCTGACTTCACTTCAAGCACTTGTGTCTCGCACAGCTTGATCCTCCTGCAATTACCCGTCCATCTTATTTTTTTCTAAAGTGGTCACCTGTGTATCACGGTAGAACAGAATAAAACAGACCTTCATTGTCATTATGGCAGATGGACATGACAAAAATGGGGAGGAAAACAAAGGAAACAAGATGGTTTGACACAGACTGGAGAGAAAATCCGCTGCAAGTGTTATTGTGTTCTAAAATTATTAATCTATCTTTGTGATAATATATTTTAACAATGTTGTATTATTATTATTATCATTGATAATATTTTCCATTTCTAGTGCATCTATTTAAAATAAACTCTATACCAACTACTATATAAGTATGAGAGCAATTAAATGACCTGCAATGCTGCCATCTAGTGGTTTTCACTTGAATATATTGCTGTTTATCCTTCAGGCTCTGCGGGTTGTCATTATCCGAGGGAAAAACGTAAATGACTCTAGGAAATGCCAACATCGTTCGGCCGATATGGGATGTCACTAATGTTCAGGAAGGAAGGAAGGGAGGAAGGGAGGAAGGGAGGAGAGCAAACTCCTTGTCTTTGCGACATTGTGATTCACACAACACAACGAAATGCGATCTCTGCATTTAACCCATCACCACAGGGAACAGGGCAACTTAACAGTTGGTGGATTCGAGCCTGGAACCATCAAACCCCAGTGTGGTTCCTTAACCACTAGGCCAAAGCAGCCCACAAAAAAATACTTCTAATGCTTCAAAGCTGTAGAACAACTAAATGCAGCTACATTGCAGTGGTTCACGATCCATTTTTCATCAGAATATTTCTTTTTTCCAGCCTTCAGAATCTCCTTCTGATGGATTCTCAGGTGTTCGGCCCGACAACCACTTCTCTTTTCCTCCATGAAAGTCACAGCGGCTGAATTAATGACTCCAGACGAGCCCACAGTTTCTGCCACAGTCAAAGCATTTTCACAGCGTATTACTTCGCCAACTGAGGGCGTGCGCGTGGGCGTGCGACTGTGACCGGCTAATTTCGGTCTCTGTGTGCGTCGTGGCCGAGATCCCACGGCAGAGTGAATACGTTATTAGCGGGTGAAATGGATTATTTGCAGGAGGAACCGGGGCAGGTTTGAGTCGGGGCCAATCACGTCGGCGCTGCATTCTTTTTTTAATGAGCTGAGAAGAAGTGCAGAGTCCTGGAGATGCAGCAGCACTAACCGTACACATGATTTAAATATGAATAGACGCCCGCCCTACAGGCAGACCACGGTAATGACATCCATTTATGGCGGGAACGCAGAAAAGCTGATTAGACTGAGTGGCTAACAATGAAGCTAACAACCGTCATTTATGATGACTGTGTTTGAAAGGTCGACCAATCATCAGGCAGAGAAGATGATTTAGGCTCCAGGAGGGTCCGTGGGCCGCACCGTGAACTCTACTGGTGTTAGTGACTAGAGAGAACCTAAAGAAGAACCATGTAGGCCGTTGATTACCAGACCCGGATCAGATATCAGATATGGGTTGCTGGGTACCAGGTGTGGGTAACCACACGGTGTGGGCTACTGAACCTTAGATATGGATCATTTGATACCAGCTAATGGGTCACTCGATACCATATATTAATGAATAGACCCCAAGCCCGGGCCGCTGGACCTCAGTTTTGGTGTCTAAAGTTGAACCTCGTTATTGCAAAATAAAAAACTTTCCTGCTCCACTGGTCTCTTCTGATGCAGGTCATGTCTACGTCTCATATTTAAAGCCTGGAGGTTCAAAGGAGCGACGGTCGCCCCGGGGAATTATAATTCATCCTAATTACGGCTAAACTTGTTAAAGCGAGGTGAGGCATGTGGTCCAGCTAATAGGAAAGTGGACCGGGAACAGATGTCCATTAACGTGTGCCATATCTGCTCTGGTAAGTACAAAAGAGCAGCTCCAGAATCTGTAACGAGGTGTTTGAGATGGTCCTCAGATCCCTGCGCCGTGACTCACCGTAGCATCAGTAAATACTGAGCTTTGTGAAGGAGAAATATTTAACTCCCACATCCTGTGAGTACAGAGAGGCTGTGAGTGAGAGGAGAGGAGAGGAGAGGAGAGGAGAGGAGAGGAGAGGAGAGAAGAGAAGAGAAGAGCAGCAGCTGATGTTCTGCGTCGTAGGAACATCATCTACACATTCATTCATCTCTAGTCTTTGTTTTACAGCTCACGACTCGTGTTCTCACTGTACGACCGCGTACACGACACGTCGGAAAAAGTGCCTGACACATGTTGGTTTGTCCAGTAGCACAGTGTAGACCCGCTCAACTGGGGCAGTGGTGGCCAAGTGGTTTAGGAACTGGACTTGGGTCTGCAGGGTTCCAGGTTCGAATCCACTGTGATGACTTTGGTGATGGGTTTGTAGCAGAGATCTCTTTGTGGTCAGTTTGAGTTCCTTCCTAAACTACTAAGTAATAGTGAATGTTTCTGCAATTTATTAGTATTTATGTTTACGTGGGCCACATTTTTTTATTTTTTTTTATTTTTAGAACTTCCTTGAAGAAGTGCCTGAGGAGCTGTGTGTGGTGACCATGCTCAGGGCACCTCAGTGCTAACTTGGCGGTAGGGGGATTCGAACCAGGGCCCTTTCAGACCCAAGTTTACTTCCTTAACTACTAGACCACCAACTGTCCCACATGCCTTGATATACATGGATTATTGTTGTGTCTCAAAGATGAGCAAAAAATAAAGTGAAAATGGTTCGAGAAAAAAAGAAAAAAAAAAAAAAGGAAAGATGTATGTGTATATATTTATAAAGAAGCCTGATAACTGGATCATCTCCTGTTCTCTGTAGTGGCCTGTATGACAGTAATTTGTATGAGAGTTGAACAGTCTGATTTAATCTGCTCTGTGTGTGTGTGTGTGTGTGTGTGTGTGTGTACACAGTCTGATCAGATGTAAGCCTGAGTGACAGCAACGAGACGACCTTCCAACCTGTCAGCACGCTCTCATTCTGCTGCTGTTGACTGATGTTGGGGAGTGTGCGCTCAGATTAGTATCAGGGAGAGTGACGGGATCGGCAACGGCTCCGCGGACGCCGCTTTGCTTCTATCAATTCCGAACAGGGAAAAACGGGGAATTGCCGCGGCGTTTTGAGCTCGGAGCGTCTGAGGTTCGTGGTTGAAACCACACGGTTTTGACAGACGCTGTAGTTTGGAGTTAACGACAGAGGAAAAGACAGGAGACAGAACTGAGCAGAACACTGGAGTCAAACGGCTTCATACTGCACTATGACTCATCTGACAGAAATACTGCCCCCTGGATTGATACCTGATACTGATACAGATACCCAGAACTTTACTAACACAGTTCTAAAAATCTACAGGGAAAATTAAGTATAAGAGACACAGACTCCAGCGCCATCTAATGTCAAATGCACAATATTTTATAGATATTGAAACTGAGTAAATAAAAATCAAACGGTTCTTCAAATCCCTGTGTAAAAACTAAGATACTTCACATTCACAGGATGGGATTGGATTAGATTATATTAGATTAGATTAGATTGGATTAGATTAGATTAGATTGGATTGGATTAGATTAATCCTATTGATCCTTGCAGGGGAATTAAAATGCAAAACAAATACACAGATACTGTAGACAGTTACAGATATTTAGATGAAAATATTGCACAGTGTCCAGTTGTCTTTGGGTTGAGACTAAAGACCATGAGGGAAAAAAAAATCACTGAGATAATTATAAATTCACAGAATCTTCACAGAGAATAGATTTAAAAATCAACTGGAGTTGGATCCTGTCAAATGAAGCAGAAAAATCTGATGAAGTTCCTCAGTCCAGTTGTTTAAAACTAAACTCTTCAGATCACATGACCTGGAGGAACAAGAATCGGAGGACAATGTCATCATGTCTCTCAGTGTGTTTTCAGATAAATGTATAAAATCCATTTCTATAATATGATTCATATGGATAATGGTCAATAAGGGAATGTCAGTGAGATCCCAGCAGCCATTACTGTTATGGTGGTGGAGCTGCAGCTACAACATCCACGGCTTCTTCATGTCTCAGGTATTTACTCTGCTCCGACCGCAAGAGCTTTTCACTATTAGACCTTTACACAAAAAGGAGTTTGACGTTGATTCAACTGCTGATTTAATCTGCTGCAGATGGAGAGAGACAGAGAGACAGACAGGGAGGGAGGAAGGGTCTTCGGTGGATGAGGAAAGGATGGATGGAAGGAGAAGAAGAAGGAAGGATGGGTGGAGTTCCAGACGGATGAATGGATTAAAGGATGGATTTAACGAGAGAAAGTAGGAAAGGAGGAATTCTGGGTGAATGGAATCATGATGAACGGCTCTTCTGTGCTGGTTCTACCAATTCTTTATACTTTTGCACATGAAACCGACACCATTGCCATAACAACGTGTCTCTCCTTCCTGCGTCTGTGGTCAAGAAGGACATCCATCACAGCAGCGTCACCTGACAGCAGACTCAACAAACCGGATCACAGCGTTGGGCAGCGACAGGGCGACTGTAGTCATCTACATAATGAAGTTAGTGTAGGTTCAACTACAGAGTTCTGCTTCTATTCTGGGACTGATTACGGCCCGAAAGACACAGGAATTAAATCAACGCAAGTATGAATAAAACAAAGCTGAAATAATCTTCCAATCAAGAATCAGGTTTTACAAACATGTTCAAAATGCAGAGAAAGATTCCAGCGCGGAGTCGATCCATCAGCCGTAATCTGGAGAAAACTTCGACCCCAACAGAACTGAACTCATTCAATCAATCAATTCTGCTCTGACTCTTTGACGTCAGAATATTCAGGATGATAAATCAAAGAAACACTTTCCAACCTAAAACTAATCTGTTGATTTACAATCACCTCTGACTAAGTTATGGAAAATCTGTCTGCAGGACTGAAGCAACCTAAACCCCCTGGTCTCCACCAGCAGATGGCGGGACTAATGGACTATCTGGGCCGCTGTCGTCCAACAGTTGGACCGCTCTAAGCACCAAGGGTGAAAACTTGGCCACCGATCGCTGGCCTGGTTTATGGCTTCGGAGTTCCTCAGGGTAGTGTATGCTAATCCCCCACAAAAGCTCCAAAAGTCTCAAGACCTGTAACACGCAACACGGTGACACCGATGATCTTCTAGAACAACTAGGGTAAGAAAATCTGGGCCTAGCGCTCGACCCGGTGACCTGATAACTCAGGTAAATCTAACGCCATGAGACAAGACGTAGTTTTCTTTTTTTTAAAAGTGCAACCACACGGCTGCAAATTCCTCATGCATTTCTTATGAAAAGCACATAAAAAATGAATGGCCCTCTGTTGTTGTACGACACGGTCTGTAGACCACGACTGCTGCAGACGACCCTGAGACGTCAGCAGACATCTGGCTTAGCTCTCAGTTATTTTATGACATCACTAAAGACTTTTTCTTTCCAGATTCATCGTCAGGGTCCAAAGTCACGATGCCATCCTTCATCGTGAGGCCGGTCGCAGCGAAAGTCGGTGAATAATGGAGACCAGTGTGGAGTTGGGACGTGGCCAAGCTCGGAATGGAAGACAAATTGACATCATGTTCTATTAAAGGAGATTTAACACGGATTAATGAGAGCGTACACGCTTTAGCAGAATGTTAAGTGACATTTTAAATCACGTCACATTCCCAAGTCTCACATTAAAGTTACTTTTGAAAGACGTGGAAAATTCCAGTCGTTTTCTTTACAATTAATTCACTCACTTGAGGTATTGCACGTACCAGCAGCGGTTCATGATCCACAGGCTGAGAACCACTGGTGGGATTATCTATGTGTAACTATGTAAGTATAGAGGTTCCATAGTGTCTGGTTGCAAGCACAGAGCAGAGGGTCCAGTGTTCGATCCCCTAAGGCACCACATTACACCGGTTGTGAAGTTCTAGGGTTTCAAACCAACAGTCCTTCTGTTACAGAGCCAACAACCAAGGCCTGTGACGACTGAGGGAACTGTAGGTCAAGTGTTCTGCCCAGAGACACCTTGGCTTGTAGACCATCGCAGCCTGAAATAGAACCGAGCCGTCTGTCTCTGGACGACACACCTGTCCTACCCACTTGACCCTCGTTGTCCTTCTCCAGGATCTGTACGCACTCCGAAAACGATGACTGCACAGAATCCTGAATCCTGCTGATGTTTTTCTCTAGTTTGGGCCTGAGGAGGACGTGAGGTCATTTCTGATCCTGCCTGAGAGGGCGCTCTTCTCAGTGACACTCTAACATGGCTCCATATTAGCATTCCACAGATTCTATGTTGGAAATAAATATGAGAAATGATCTATGAGCTAAAAATAAAATCCAACCTCTAGGGGGCGACAGATGAGCGGATGCTGTTCTGTGTCCCAGCATCATCTCAGAGCTGTGATTGGTCCAGTGTCTCTGGCCTGAACATTGGTTTAACACCAGCAGAGGGAGTTTCTGGGTTTGTTTATGGAAACGTTCCCTCAGACTCAAACATGTTTTATGTATTTGCTGACATTTTCGGAGTTACTCCTCCTTGGCCCTCCATCAATCCTGATCTCCCGCTCCCACCCAGGGTCCCTTACCTATATTAGCCATCTCCGGCACTGTGGCGCTGTAGGGGCCTTCATCAAAGAGAGGCGGGTTGTCATTGATGTCCTGAACCCGAATTATGAACTGTGACGAGGGCTCCAGGGCGCGGTCCGTCTGCCTGTCGGTGGCCGTGGCGATGAGACGGTACTCGTCCTTCTCTTCACGGTCCAGCGGCTTGGTGACGTGGATGTTTCCCGTCTTCTCGTCGATCACAAAGACCGATCCCGCCCCCTCGCCTCGCAGGACGTACTTTGTGCGTCCATCATTTCTATCCATGTCCGTGTGGAGCTGGATGAGAGGGGGACGAGGAGGAAGAGGAGGAGAAAGAGATGAGGAGAGAGGAGAGAGGAAAAGGAAAGGGCAAAAGGGAGGTGAGAGGAGGGTAAGACAGGGGAGAAGAGAGTTAACAACTTCACGAGACGGACAATGAAGACAAAACAACGTGATTTCTCTGCGTGCGCCGCCTGAATACAAACATTTGGGTCTGACAAAACACAGCCTCCGCTCCACGCTCCACCTGGACAGGTGGAGAAGAACTGGACGCAGTCAGTGAAGCCGTAAGAACTTCACCTCCTCAAATCACAACACAGGTCTGTGGTAATTGTTGGCTGGTTTGTCCGATCGATACGGTCCAACCTAAAGAGTTTACAGTCCTGGTCGATACTCCTAGTTCCTCCTCCATTGGACCCGACATCACTTTTCTGAACTAAACGTCCCAATTAGAGGAAAACTCACCACCAACAGGAAGTGGCACATGACCCGTTTCCTGTTTTACCACGTCCTGATAGTTTTAATGTTCACCACAACAGATGATCTCTGGACCATAGACCTGGGTCAGTGGCTCAGTGGTCCATGTGTGTTAGGTCCATAAATGGACAGAGACCTGTCATTGTCCCCGATTCGTCTTCCTGGTTTGACTGTTGTACCAGAGACCAGTGCTCCAGTCCATTACCAGGACCTGACCCTGGACTGTGATTGGATAACAACGTCTCTCGTCTTCCTCCTCGGCCCAGCAGAAGGTTCTCCTTAATCTTAATAATATCTCCGACACATGCTGCCGGGCTCGCTCCTAAATCCTCCTCTCACTTCCCTGCAGCGTTGGGCCGTCTTTGCTGCACGGACGCAGCACTGAAACTATTTAATGAAAAGCACCAAATCAAAGGAATAATGAACAGGAGGCCAATCAATTATTCCCTAACTAATCAGAGGAGGGAGGAAGAGGAGGAGAGAGTATTGATCACTGGCCTGCGCTGTATTTTATTGGATCAGCGCCTGGCGGGATGGCGGTGCATCAGAGCGACCGGCGTCCGCTCATGCAGAGCGAGAAGTAATATCACGAAGGGCTCAGCGCTATCTCTGCTCCCTGATGAAAAAGACACACGCCGGCGGGACGCGGCCCTGCACCAGAATCCGTCTTATTACCCCGGTCAGGCCGACGTGGGTGGAATAGCAACTGTGACCGAAAAAGGTGTGTGAAATTAGCCCCCACATGAAAGGGAGTGTGACATGTGATTCCAGACAGCAGGAGGGGGCAGAGCTCCTGCTGAGGAGGGGGCGAGGGGGGGGGACTCAGACGGGTGGGGGGGTAAATCATAGACGCGTTGTTGCGTGGCAACAGCTAAGCACATTTGCTAAATGAAATGAGAATGGATACTGTGAGTCGGAATGTTCATTGACTTGGGATGAAGGCTATTTTTCAACCTGGGGGTGTGGACTATGCTGCGGATACAGCAGCCCCTCCACCAGCCCCCCGAACCCTCCCCGTCTCCAGCTATCCTTCCTGCCGCCCCCCCGGGGGGTAAACGGTAAACGCGGATGATGACAAGGTTGTTTACGGCGAGAAAAAAGCCAATCATGAGATGTGAGGAGGCCGAAAGTTGAAAGCAAACAATTTGGCGTAGAATCAAAAAGGTGTGTGTGACGGAGTGTGTGTGCTGTCTCTTATACACATCTAGATGTGTATAAGAGACAGATGTTGGACATTAAAGTAAAGGATGAAGTAGACTGAGATATTTATATAAGTACAGTACAGTACAGTACAGTACACAGAGGTGAAGTAATTAGAACGTTCAGAACATGAACAGATGGTTCCATCACACTGATGTTCTCCGCTCTCTGACCGAACCTCACTCTGCAGCTCAGCTTTTTTTTTTTTTATCATCATGTCTCCCAGTAAGTTTGTCTCCCTCGTCTCCTCTGACAGCACTGATGACACTGATGTGTCACAGCAGACTGATCGCTGTTTCTAACCTGTGTTTTATGGTGAAAATCTGCTGTCGACTCTGAGGCTCCGTGTCACTGTGTCTGGGTCAGAAACGGAGGAATAAAAGACGGCCTTCGATGGAACTGTCAAAAAAAAAACCTTTGTTTCCCTGCAAGGAACTAAAAGTATATCAAAAATATTCATAATAAATGTTAAAAAAGTGTAATTAAAATGTAGAATTTACCAAATAAAAAAAAACATTCTTTTCGTTTAGAAATTGGAACACCCAGGACACCCAGTGGTCCAGTTTTGGCCTGTGGTCCTTATGTTTGTTAACTGGTACAGAACTCTTTCTTTAAGTTTACCTTGATACTTTGACCAATGTCTCCACTGTCCCTCCTCTGAACATGTCCAAACCATCTCAATCTGTCTTCTCTAGCTTTTTCTCCAAACCTTCCTGTCTGT
>JAFBJS010007499.1:437535-493218 GCA_016785265.1 Paraplagusia blochii | reverse complement strand
TGTCCCTCTAATCTCCTCATTCCTGATCCTGTCCATCCTTGTCTCTCCTAAAGGTTCTCTTCTAGGTGTTGTCTACTCTCACTGCAGATCACAATATCATCTGCAAACATCACTGTCCATGGAGACTCCTGTCAGACCTCATCTGACAATCTGTCCATCACTAAATCAAACAAGAAGGAGCTCATGGCAGATCCTTGATGAAGTCCCACCTCCACCTAAAGTCTTCTGTCCTTATCCATATCCTGCACCAATCTAACATACTTCTCTGCCACTCCTGACTCATACAAAACCGCATTTCTCCCTTGTTTCCTGTCAAAGGCCTTTTTTAAAATCTACAAAATCTCAATGCAGCTCCTTCTGACCTTCTCTGTCCTTCTCCATCAACATCCATAACCAATACTGAAGCAAATTTTACCAGCAGATATGGCAAAACTTTGGCATCATGTCATTGGTTGATAAAGAATTCTTACAGACAGTACATAAATATGCTAATGTCGGGTTGATATTATTGGACCTCCATAACTAGAACATTACTGTTGACAACAAAACGTTAATAAAATGATTGTCACATTATTTTGACAAAATATTAGCAAAACAAAACATTTTTCCTTGTCCATAAATCTTTGGTTTGTCTCCGGGTCTAATGTTTATCTTCTCAGACTCAGGTTCTCCGTTCACCTCATGGCTGCAGGTTCTGGAGACTCAGGATTGTTTACAGTTTGACCTGGAGCGTGCTGCGGTCTCTGTGTCATCATCCAAGGCCAACTGGTCAAACACAGCCGGTCAGGACCGCCCTGGGACCCCGGCCTTCTCTCTGTCCTTAATGAAGTGCCATTAACAATCAGGATCTTAACGGCCCTGCAGCTTAACGAGAGGGCTTAACGAGTTTCCTAATGAAGCCGCGGCCGTCATTACCGCGGCGAGCGGCGACGGGGCCTCTGATTGAAAGCACCGCTCGGAGACAATCTGGAGCAGAAGAGTGGCGCCGCAGGAAACCAAACCCATTTAAGCCCGACCTCCGACCTTTATCTGGGAGATTAATAAAAAATGTAAAGATCCAAAAGAACTCCAGCAGATACCACGGCTCCGGTTCCGTACGGCAGCGGGATATCTGCGGGCCACCTGGCAGTCGGTGGGGAAAAAAGTCAGACGGTGCAATCGCTCGACTGGGTCTCCCCATATTTCACGCCCGTTTAATGTGAATAATACGACGCCTCATAAGTTCTGCTGCTTTTCATATCCCGCCGCTGCACTATCACATGCATCAGGAGTCCAACAATATGAAACCGCCGTCCACGCAAGACGAGTTTACGCGCGTGTCACCTCTGCTCGGCGCCGATCGCAGCCTGATAAGCTGCCATTTTCATTTCCACCGCGGTCTGTGAAGGCAACACCCAGACTCTTCAATCGACACAATTACTTCTATTATCAGCAGCTTATATTCTCATAGTGAATTTCACATTTCTACCATAATCATAAATCATGAGGGATGCAGGAGAAATACTCCCCGCCAGACGCTAAATCACTTAAATAACTGAAACCTCGTACCAACTATTTCACTTTCCTGCCTCGTGATAAATCATAAACACACACACACACGAACACACACACACACAGGCGTGCATGCACACTCCGAGGTATGGGTGTGTTTTTTCAGATGCAGCATTAGTCAAATGAACGTTGGTCTTATTTTTAGAAAAACTCAAGGGACGACAAACATCTTTCAGTGCACTCTGTAAACAAAACCTCTGAATAAATCTGTTGATTACATGGAATAAATGCTAATTAGGAAAATAAAACATGGTGATAAACGTTTATTCCTCCATCAGAACCAGTTGGTTTTATTTTAAGATAATATTTCTAACCCTCTCCGCTGTTTAGGGCGAACAATAGAAGGAATATCCAGGAAATTAGGCAAAACACAGACACTAGGATTAATAATTAGTGGAAGAAAAACTAAAATAATTTCTTACAGATATTAGATAATGCTGTTAGCTGACATTCTTAGACATCCCTGATAAACAATTTTGACAACAACAAAAAAGATGTGAACGTCATCAAGATATTTTTGCAGTTTTTGCTCTATATCCTGATGCACAAAATTACAATCTGCGTCAACCAAAGGGATTCCGCCCCCTATTTTGGGAACTGTGAGTATGGAATGCACTTGGGAATATTAGGTTTGGTCTCTGATTTCAAGAGAGACTTGAATCTGTGTAATTTTCTTTCTGTATTTTGTTTAGATTGTTTTTTTTTTTACTCCTGTGTTAGAAGTGTCCGACTGCAGACCCAGTTTCTAAAACACTGGTACGTACCAACCAGGACAGGTTGTGTGGCTGTTGACCGATGGTACGGGACGACACTGAGCACTGAAACTATTACTGAGGTTCAATTCCCTCTGCTCTTCAGGGAGACTTTCCAAGGGCAGACGGGCAGGTGTGAGAGTTTCCCTCCAGTCTCATCTGAAAACTCGATTCATCTTCAATGGAACCGCGCAGGCTCAAACAGAACCAACAGGAACCCCGCTGACCGCTTCAACTCCACAACAAGGCCGAGAGGAGGCGCCGCCCGGGGCACGGACTGACTCAGCTCCTTCAGATCAACGACGAGGTGAGGAGGAGGAGGAGGAGGGGTTTGTGGACAAGGTCGGCCAATCAATATGGAGCTAAGCTCTGGACTGTTTCCTAGGGACGAGGACGAAGACGAGGACGGTTTAATGAATGTATGAGACGAGGTCTGGGTGGAGTTAACTGGTGACCAGTTTACCAACCACTGGGATAATGTCCAGCCCGCGGCAGACTCTGCTGCAGCACATTTTCTACTCCACCGACTTCACAACACTCCTTCAGGGGGAGTTTTCTTTTTTTTTCTTTTTTTTTTCTGGTTACAGTGAAGAAGAAGAATTACTTTTGGCTGCTCCGATCATTCCAGGTCAGCACAGCAGGAAAATCAGCATTTTCACTCAGAATCACAACGGCAGCTCTGCCACTGGTCCTCAGGTCTTCAGAGAACTCTATTCTCAGTTATCACTACAGTTAACTACAGAAAATAAATCACTTTTAGTGCAGAAAACATATTTTTATAGATTTTTTGCAACTTGAATAACCCTATTTTTTCATTTTTAAATTTTTAGATTTCATTTGCATTGAAGTCGTATGTAATTTAACCTTGTTTAGGGACAAAAAATTAAAACCTCTTAATCATTTAAACATTAATGTTTTCATGTATTTAATAATAAAAAAGTTTTTGATTTAATTTTTTTCATGTAACCCTGTTCTCTAACTGAAGGTGAAGCCTTCGGAAGGGCTCAGGTTTTTCAATAATACTGGACCTCCTGCAGATGGGAGGTGGGGGGTCAGACTCTCTGTGTCCTCCTCCTCCTCCTCCTCCTCCTCCCTCCTCATCCAGTGTTGTTGTTTTGCCCTGAGTCGGTCTCTCCTCTACAGCCCAACGTTCCCTTCTCCTCTCTCCTCTCTGGATCAACCTCCACTTGGCAACGCAGTCACACAGAATGTACAAAGAGCCAAACCGTGACTAAGAATGTGTTAGTGTGTGTGTGTGTGTGTGTGTGTTAGTGTGTGTGTGTGCGTCCCCGTCCCCGTGAGTGCCGGTGCCACCTGACCCGGAGTGAGAGGAAACAGTTGACTGCTGGCCAGGAAGTGTAGACTGGGCTTTAATGGAGCAGAGCCCAGAGTGGAGCCAACATCTACACTGACTAATAATTAAAGTCCAACACTCTGGTTGGCCGCGCCCTCCTCCACACTCCCCGCCCCCTTCCATCTGGCCTGGAGAGCTACAGTTCCCCATCTGGACACAAAATCACCTACTGCTATAACCACATATAAAGTGACCATCACTGACCGAGCTACAACACTGCCCACAGCAGCTGCTGTTGCACCAACTAGTGGTGACTGTGGGACTGGACGTCAACCAAGAGCTCCATGTCAACACCAGAGTCTTACTGTATGACAGCGCTGTCAATCAGGGTACTTTTTAAATATTAAATTATGTCCTCTGACCTGTTTATCATTGATTTCTCACTAACCCTGCAGTGTTAAACTCACATCCACCAGGGGGCCTCATTAACAGAACATCTTCCATTGACAGACCAGTTGAAGCTGACAAATTTCATGAATGTAATTACAATTGATTATTATTTATTGAAATTGCATTGTTGTGCTAGAGAAGACAGATTGAGATGATTTGGACATGTTCAGAGGAGGGACAGTGGTTATATTGGTAGAAGAATGATCCTAGAGATGGAGCTACCAGGTAGGAGACAAAGAGGAGATTGATGGATGCAGTGAAGGAGGACATGGAAGAAGTTGGAGTCAGAGTAGAAGATGGAATGAACAGGAGGAGATGAAAAATGACTTTTTTTGGCCGGATAAAACTTTTGGGTGTAGTTCCATCCAGAACCAACAGGGGTCTACTGTAATAACAGATCCTGAGACTGAAACCTGTTAATCCATGTTCTTACGCAGTTTGTCGTTATTGTTTTACGTTGTGTAACATTAGAAATTGATGGTGTTTCGTCGTGGACTGAGGGTCAGTGAATGGACCAGATCAAACTCAGGACTGAAGGTCTGAACAACCATCAGTCAGAGGGTTGAAGATGTTAAACTGTCCATTTACAGTCTGCCTCAAATTAATTGGCTCTTTTTAATTTTTATTCCTGGTTATTCTTGTTGCTGCGTGGACAGTGTTAACCATGAGGAGAGTGACCGGCGCTCAGGCCTCATCACACGTCACTTTCTCGCTCAGATTCACGAGCTGATGGATTTTCACACAAGTCATGTCGCCGTGAAATAAATGTGTCAAAGTGAGACTGGTCAGTTTGGCGGTGATAAATCAAGAGCCGTCGTTAGCGGCTGATGAAAAAAAAATCTCTGTTCTTTCAGGCTGGATTTCTGAATTATGATGTGGCCAATATTTGACACTGACAAACCTGAATAAAGTCCTGAGTTAAACTGGGCTCCGTTTCAACAGTTAAAGAACAGAAAGTCACATCACGACGAGTCGATGACTCTGAAGATTATTCTTAGATCTGCTCTGGTTCCATTATTCACTTCAATATTGTTTGTAGTGAACTTTTATGAAACTCATCATCGTCTGTCACGAAAATGTCTTTTACCGATTTTCCCTTCAGTGCACTCCAAATCCTACACAGCGGCGCCACCCAGTGGACAGAGAAATGCCTTCGTGTTTAGGAAGATTTTTTTTTAACCAAACTCAGAGCTCAGTTTGGCCACAGTTCTCTGTGAATTCTGTCATCAAACAGCCCTTGTATCCAGCCATGTATCCTGTCGTTAAACCTATTCTCCCAGTATTGATGAGAACATTACTGGAACAGAGCGCCCCCTCCAGGCTATGACAATCAGCACCAATAGGCACGAGGTTCCGATGCTTCACAGGGAGCGGGAGTTAATAGTTTAGCATTGATCCGAACATTGATTGGGCATCGAAGTTGGGTTAGCGTTGATCGCCTCTTTAATTCCACCGCGGTGCCAAGGCCTTCACGCTGCACTTGTTTCTTTTAATTCCGAGCGTCGTCTCTGGGGGGCAGTGGACAAACAGGCTCTAATGCAACATTCATTATTTATCACAATTGGACTTTTTCCTCCAGCGCCATTAGCTGTTTAGTGTTCGTGCCGCGGCGTTGCTGGACGATACATCACTCAGAACAAATGGCTGTGTTTTCAGGGCGTTTGATTTTTGTCAACATTTCAGCGCCCCCTGGTGGAGGTGACAGCCCAGGCCGTCGCTCCCTCAGTTTCTCTGGTGTCAGAGTTGTATTTCAGCCCAATGAGAAAAGTGTAGGAAAAGCCAGAGGAGTCTTAACTCACCGCTGTACATTGAAGGTTAAAGCCTCGACACATACTGTATGTCAGTGGTGCTGAGGAGAGGGGCTGGGGGGGACATGAGTGGGGGACAGAGAGGGTGAGGCTGAGCAGTAATGAAAGTGGTTTTTAAGAACTCTTTACTGTCTTTCTTTACGACGTACTTAATGTTACGGCGTGTTTTCCGAGCAGATTCCTCGTCCTTTCGGAACAAAAGAACCAGTTCTTTGATATACGTCGTAAAGCGATGCCTTTTAGTGACGGTGGCTCGGGTTTTTTGTCAAGTGTGGCCGTAAAAACTGACGCAGTCGGAGCTCAGGGTTCTGTGCCAGCATTTGGGCTCGGAACTGTCAGTCACAGCTCCTGAGTATGGATGTATATAATTGTGAATATATATGTGAATATATATCAAATATATACAGTACATAAATATATATGTAAGCATACAGTGTATGAAAATTAATATAAATGTATATATAAATGTATATATATACTTACATATCTACATCCAAACTTTAACAGTTTACATATATAAATATATAAATATATGTGTTATATATTTACATATCTATATACATGTAAACATGTATATAGACTGCATATGTTTATATAAAGAAATCTATAAAAATACATATATAAATATATACATATATATGTATAGACAGATAGTGAAACACAAGTGACTATTTTGTTGGATTCTGCTTCAATAAACTGATATTATGTTTCAGACTAAGTGGAGTTAACCCTGGGTGTAGTGTTTGTCGTCTATGTTGATGTGTGTGTTGGTGTGTGTGTGTGTGTGTGTGTGGAGGAGGGCCGGCCTCAGAGGAAGCATTAAAAAATTAAACTCTGCCTCTGCTTGTGTCAGCAGAGCAAAAACCAAATTCTTTTCCTCTTTCATTTCCTGCTCTCACTCCTTTTGAAACTAACATCCTCCTCCTCCTCCTCCTCCTCCTCGTCTTCATCCCTCCCAGGCCTCCTCCTCCTCACCCCTTGACCTGACCCGTCCTCCTCTAACCTGCTCTTCCCTGTTTGTGTTGTAGGTTTTATCTTCTCTTCCATCTTCTACTCCCACGTGTAGGTATAAAAAAATCTAATTTATCTCTGTTCTAACAGAGGACAAAGACATGAATAATGGAAAGGTGAGAATGAAGTCCAGCCTCCAGGTTGGACTGAGAGGACGCTGCGCTGTTGGTTAACGTCCTCTGAAAATCATCGCCTGACCAGAATTCATCTATTGTTCTAATTGCCACCGACGTCTGACAAACTCGCCCACGTTCATTAGTGACAAAGAGACGGCGCCCTCCAGGGACAAAGATTAGAACTGGAACGATTTGTCCAACAATCTCAGTAATTACTACAGAGAGACGGTGACGACGTTGTGGACGACACTAACGATGAAGACGATAAAATAATAAAGATTGACGACAGCTGACCGCGTAGACGTTATATCTCACTTTAACAGCTAACTGTGGTAACGTGTTACTGCTGTTACTACGTTGTTAGTTATGTTGTCGTACTGTTACGATGTTACTGTCACTACTGTTACTTTACTTTGTCCATAGTTACTTTTGATATCGCGTTGTTGTAACAAATGCTGTCGTTAGCGACTATTGTTTTATCACGTGACACTTTAACTAGGTTACTACTGGGTTACGATGTTGTTGTTACAGTCACATATCGATCATTTCATTCGTCCAAGTTCCCATCGTAGAGGCGGCGGCGGCCATCTTGGTGGTGGTGCTGCTGCTGTTCTTGGTATTGACTGACATTTCATTCAGACGTATTCAATAATTAATACAGTGGCGGAGCATTTGTTTGGCACTTACTCTTAATTAAAAACAGAAGAAACAGTCGGCGTCACATCATCACTTCTGCCCGTGACTTGATATGATCTTTGATTGGCTTGTTGAAAAGCTAATTTTAGCCCCAGCTCAGCTCCATCTGCAGCCGTACCTTCCCTCTCTAACCCCCTCCCGTCTCCCCTCCCTCTCTCTCTGCTCCGGGGCCAACATTCCAGGCTTTTTCATCCAGTATTTCACAGCAGCTCCAGCCTCTTATCAACACGGCTCAAAAACACTTACTGAAATTGTTTGTGTATTTTTTTTTCTTTCCAACTGAGAGTAAACATTCCCTTCCACAGATTCCACTCATTCACCATCGTGTGGAACCTCACGTTGGATACGACACGTGTTTCAATAATTGGTGGAAGTAGCCAATATTCTGCCCTGGTAAAAAGCTTCCAAGCCCAAAATGTATTCGGAGGAAACTCAATCCATGGTAATTTATGTAGAAAATGAAGGTTTGACATTTCCATCTCCACACTCGGCTGCCTGTTCTGCTGCGCTCTTTAATCCAGCTCCTATAGCTGCCTCCTCAGCTCCTCCTCAGCTCCTCCTGCTCCAGCTGATATAAGCTTCTTAAAAGCGGAAGTGCAGGTGTTAGCCCAGCAGCTAGCAGTATCACCAGCACTGCACTGAGTGAAGGCTGTTCTCTATCACAGGGTGAAACTACAGCAGAGACAATGATATTCACTGTTGATTCAACCCTTCAAGTCCATTAAACCAGTATCAAACAATACTAGAATATTCCTGGACTAGAACGTCCAATATTTAGTTTCAGTTGTACAGTATGTGATGTCTGCTCAGAAGATCTTCCTCCATCTGCTGTTGTTAAATGATCCAATCATTAACATATTGACTCTGAACAATCAGAAATATCCGCGTTCACAATGTTTGTGAAATAAATTTCCCTGAAGTAAAAGTTCTGACGGAGGTTGTGGGGGAGAGCGGTGCATCAGTGGAGAGTTCAGAGGTTTCCTTATTAGTAAAGTCAGATGTTTAACACACTGGTGCGTATTGATTCTGGCATTCGATTCCGCCAAATGGAAGACTCCTATGAATTGCAAATTATGGAATAAGAACCGTTTTCTTATAGGTAATTGGTTTACAACAGCAAACGGGGCGCCCTCTACGGACCGGAGAAGATCAGTGGAGATGAGATGAGAAGGAGGCTCCAGGCAACGGCAGCAGAGTCCCTCTGGAACCTGGACCTTGTACTGATGTAACACACCATCAGGAGGTATCACCAGCAAGGAGAACCTCTGTGTTAAAATTCCCGGTGCCGTTAGTTTGTCAAAATTCAGTTTCAACTTTTTCATATGCAATGGGAAAATTAGTAGGTTGAAGTTAAAACCATGTTGATGGACTGTTGTCTTCAATCACCCATTCCAGGGAAGTCCAACTCCTCATAAAGTCACAAAAAAAACTGAAAATTTATTGAAAAATAAACTGTAAATATTTCACCATCTCTAGATATTAAATGCAGGGGCGGAGCTAAGGTCTCTTGGGGCTCCTAGCAAGATAACACTGGGGCCCCCACCTCATCAATGCCTGCAGTAAAATAACAAATAAAAATAAATAAATATTGACCAGGCCCCTAGTGGCCGCAGCCTCAAACAACTGCTTGTCTTGCCGCCCCTGATTAAATACTGATTATTGTGATTATTACAGACCATACATTTCTAATACTACAACATCCTGCCAGAATATAAGGCCTATAAACTGTTGGGCCAACACTGGTAAACACTTGATATGATCTTGTGGGCCAAATATAATGACATTTTGGTCCACATTTGGCCCCCGGGCCTGAGTTTGACACCTGTGACTTATACCATTGGCCCAGAACTGCGCCACCTCTCACCAAAAAAAGTATTACAAAGAAGGTAGTTCAGCACGTACGTACCTAAGCATAAAAATGTAAATTTTTTTTTTTCGACTTTTTTCCATAATCCGAACATTACCCGTCTTTTTTATGAACTCCAGATCATGTGGTTCGGAGACATCGGGTTGAGATGAAACGTTAATAGCGTTCACCTCACGGCCTCCACTGCATAAACATCTTGCGCAGATAGAAGACAACTCAAACTCAAACTCTTGCATTATTCACGTACAATTTAACAAAAATCAAACTTTTCACGACCAACTGACCCTCTCTTATTATTTCTTTAGCCTCGTGAGCATTTGCTGAGTTTCAGCCGAGCCTGGAAATACGGCTGAACTGTGAGAGAAAAGTCATTGTGACCTGATGTTACTTCAGTCCATCCAACCACTGGAGAACTTTACAGAATAAAACACTGAAAACTACTGAAAAATATTCATGTTCCTTAGAAGTGAAAGTACGTACAGTGTCAGTTATTACTCACTACAGACCTTTCCACTACAGACCACTGGTTGGTCTCTAACTTCACCCTCTGGACATGGCGTCCACATCTGGACCTAATCTTTGACCCTCAGAAGGTTTCGATTTCCAAACAACCGGGTCTTTGATAATATATTATACAGTATATTCTGTTTCCTTGAGGTGAGTCAGGCCACCTTCATGTCTCTCTCCCTCTCTGTCCTCCCCCCTTCTGTGGCTTTGTCTCCTCTTTGGTCTTCTCTGACCTTTCCTCTCACCCTCACCTCCTCCTCTCTGACTCGTGTGTTTCTTCAGGGCCAAAGGGAGAAGTAAAGTACGCTTATAAACACACACACTCTCACACACACACACACTCCAAGCGAACGCATAAATCTGAGCACAAGGTCACAGCAGTGGAGCTCATACTGGGTGATGCATAATCAGGGAGCCGACTCCTGGAAGTCCTCCCCTTCTCCTCCTCTTCTCCTCTTCTCCTCCGTTCCGCCGCTCGCTCCTCTCCTGCCTAATAACATGCTGATTGCTTTAACTAACTATTAAATGCTAACCCTGGGTGGTCAGGTGCTGTACTGCGCCGCTGCATTCATCATGTCCTGAGCTGAAGACGGTATGAACACCTGCAATTCCGTCCTTAACCTCCAGGGAAAAGTAAAAAAGGTGGAGACGCAGTAGAACAGAGAAGGTTCTAGGTTCTCTGCCCGCGAGGATGGACTGATGGAGAACAGTTTGACTTTGCTGGATGTCACCTCTACAGCTTGAGCTCCACTGTCCTGCCTGCAGTCCAGATCTGTCTGCCACAAAAACATCATGAATCTGGAGGTTCAATCTTTGGAGCAGTCCACACTGCCTCACGTGTTTGTCCTGTGTTACGTTTTGTGTTTATTCTCTTTCTTTCTGTCTCACACGTGTCCCCTCAGTCTGTTGTCGGCCATTAACCTTTTTCTTACATTCAACACCGCCTCCCCCCTTCCTTACTCCCATCTATCCACCCTGCATATCCACACATCACACTACAGCCTCAGCCTTCTCCCCTCCCTGTCCTCTGCTCTCTTATGTCTTATAAACTCCCTCTGTCTCTCTCTCTCTCTCTGTCCCCCGTCTCTCTCTTTCCTTCTAATTGCCGTCTCACCCCTGCTGAGCTCGGACCCAGAGGCTAAATGGTTTCTACAGGGTGTGTTAGAGCAGCAGCTCAGAAAAACACACAGAGCCGTACGTCAGCACGAGTTGTTGACGAGGTTCTGGGCACGGAACATGCAGTTCACTATCCCCGCCTGTGACGTCACTATTTTCACAGTTGTATGTCAGTTCCAGAGAGTCCAGCTGTTCTGTTTTTGATTTCTGATGCTGTGTCTCGGTTGATGCTGCAGCTCAGTGGTTCCTGACTTTGAACAAATCAACAAAACAGGTAGAAACGCAGCAGAACATTCAGTAAAATGAACCGTTATTTGAGATGAAATGAACTGAACAAACATGGGGTTTGACGAGAGAACAAGAACACGTTGCTGGTTCAATTCCCCTGTTTCACTCTGGTTCCTACTGGTCTGTGAGAGTGGGATTTTTCTGCAGCTTCTCTGGTTTTTGAATCCAAACAGATGATGTTCGTTCTTCATTCTGTAAAGACTACATTAAGGTGAACGTTTGTTTACGTGCATCTGCAGCCCAGTGGTGGATCAGACCAGACTCTTCAACTTTGTATTCTTTAGAACTGACTTTCCAGTCAAAACTTTAAGTTTGAACCTAAAGATTTGTGAACAGATTCTGACCAGCAGACAAACACAGACAGGACGTCAAGGTAAAAATTTGAAGGATTTAAAGAAAATGACGATCGTCTCAGACGGCAGTTTTTAAAACCCGTGGAGCTCCTTTGTCTGGCGGTCTGTTTCCTGTGTCCAAGACCAGCTGTTCTAAACGTCCGAGTCAGAACCGCGGTCAGCTCCGACCCGGGGAGTGAAATGCTAATGACGGTGACTTTGAAGAAGCGGTTCAAGAACTTAATCACATTAAGTCATTTCATGCAAGGTTTCAAACGCAATATATGAAACAGAATAATCAAAATCAGTCAAGCAGATGATGAAATACCCTCACTTTCTCTACTATTACTTTGGTCGGAGCCACTACACTTCACTCGCCTCAGCGCGGCGCCGTAATATCTGCTTGGATTACACTTTTAGACCCTCGGAGCCCGACTCCTTTCTCTTCTGCACCGAAACTTTTTTTACAACTGTTGTTAGAGTCCGGCCTTCGTGTGTGAAGAGCGGCTCTGGAGTTGACCATGAAAGGTAAGTACAATATTTCATAGACTTACACATACTGTGGATACTGTGCTGCACAAAAGAACGTACAGGAATGAATGAATGTGGTGCTAAAAAGTTCAAGGCTGAACTGTTGTCCAGGCCGGGAGGACCTGGAGGTTACAACAATGGGAGGAATATATATTTCATCCCATTCATTCCGGCCGCATGTTGAAGTTAGCAGTAAAATATTTAAAAAAAGGATGATTTTGTTAATATTTCAAGTATTTTATGACGGATACTCAGTCTGATGACCACATAACGGGATGACACAAAATAAAACTCAGCTTCAGAAGAGAAACACAAATCATAATAACGTTGGCTGCACAGCCCAGAGCCAAGCCTGGAGCTAACAGGACGTTGGCAGAAAGAGTTAGTTTGACTTCAGAAATAAATGGAGCCGAACTCCATGGACCTGGACTCTCCCTGGGACCATCACTGAGACACTTCACACCAGTGGCCTGAGACTGAACCAGTGAGCTAGTCATTCTCCTGCTGGAGACGGCAGCACCACCTACTGGTACTGTGTCATCTGACGTGTAAGAGGATGATGGAAACGATAGAGAGTGAAGCAAAAAATTAACCAGAGAGACCATCTCAACTGCAGATGGAACCAAACAGGAATGACCTTGTATTCACTCATCAACCAATCAACTACTGATGTGGAACAAATTCCCGGTATTCTGAGAAATCCAAACAATCTGGAGCCTTTTAGAACCCTTCACACCGTGGTCTTCAGACTGTTGACTTCAGAATCTGATCTCCAGACCCTTCAGGCAGTGGTCTTTAGACCCATCAGTCTGTGGTCCTCAGACCGCAGTCCTCAGACCTTTCACTAGCGTGTCCCAATTGGGAATCTCTTCACGTAACCGAGGGGCCGAGGAGGAAAAGACCTCGAGGTGGAAACGTGGGCGTGCACACGTACGCCGCCTCTTCATTTCCTGCGATGGCCTCCCTCTCGTCCTTGTGTCACACCTGACTCACCGCAGGCACTTTTGTAATAATATATGTGAGAACGCAGCAGCCAGAGGCGCCGCGGCGAGGAAGTCATCAATATCACAGGGGTCAATAATCGTGTTATTTATACACCTGCAGATGCTCTGGGACAGGAAGAACCTTTTAGCAGCGGTGAGCGTAGGGATCTGGGGGGAGATGATACTGGGTCAAAGTCTGACAGTATTTCATTACAGATTTTTTTTGGTGTGGAACAGCCAGGCGTGGGTGATGTTTATTGGGTCATAAAGGTGTTTTCAGTGAGTATCAATTTTGGATGCCCCCTGCTGGTGTTAATTGATGTGATAATGACGTTAGTTCATTTCATGTGTGTGACTGTATATTATTAAAACAATAAAAGCACAGGGGGTAAACTCCCTCAGTCAGAGGGACATTATCCACTGACTGTCCTGGTACCTGGACAAGTCACAACAGAGACACTGCAGCTGAAGTCCTAGTAACAGATAGACCCTCATTCTGGGTTTCATATTAAATGAGACATTTCTGACAATTCCCTGGAAAGGAACCAGGGGAACTACTTATGAATATGACTGGAAAGTGACACTGTGCTGCCACTGTGTCCACAAACTTGGCCGGTAATTTATCATCTGTTTCGCAGCCGGGCCTTTGTCTGCGGTCGACATCACTGATTAGAGTCTGGGCTGCGGTTCCGGCTCCGGCCCAGATTTATCCAGACGGAGCAGAAATAATCTGGGACCGCGATCACGGCCGGAGAGTAAAGGTCTGAAACCAGGAGATCTAAGACCGACATGTGGGCCACTTGTCGCCCCCTATAGGAATGTTGGATATCACAGAAGATATCATATGGTTCATATCTCTAGCTACATATCTGTAGATAAGCAGGTTTAGGCAGAGACCTGTGTGTGATTCCAGTCAATTTGGTAAAAACCCCAACATTTTGTTATTGGATTTTCATTATCGGAGGAAAAAAATCAAGCAGATTAGTATATAATTAGACATCCCTCATTAGAACAGATGTAGGCGCTACAACAGAGTGCATTAACTGCTGACACTACAAATATAGTGGTTCTACAGTGGAGTCAAGTTCATCTGATATGATCTCAGCGGCCAAAATTAGTTTCTCCAGATTTGGTCCCCAGGAGTTTGAAACACGTGTTCAGGGCATTTAAGGTAATGATGCCTTTACTGTCCACGGTAAAAAAGGTTTTCAGCCTCCTGCTCACAGTCTTCATTAGCTCGTTGGCGTCTACACCAGCCACAGTTTGCTGCCAGAACAGCCAGAAATTATGTTTTGTTAAAGTTAAATGTGAAATCTGGTGTTGGACGGGTGGTGTGTGAACGATGAGGCCGGGCAGGTGGAGCCTCTTCTGACTGTGCGGTTAATTTCTCTCCACGCTCCATCACAGCTGTCTTCATCAAAGCACAAAAGGTTGCTGCTACGTGCAGGAAAAAGGAGAAAAAAAAAAAAAAAAAAAAACAGAGGGGAATGTGTTTCAGTGAGCACATTGATCTTACTACCTACGATGTCGGCCTGAGCCGCAGCAGAGCAGATTAAAAATTCATAAGCATATTTAGATCTGTAAGAGCATTATTCATGTGTGCTGTCACTGTCTAATACAGCCGGGCACTAATCATACGCTTTTGCAGCTTAGACGAGAACAAACACGTGCACGCTCGCACACACAAATAAAAGGTTTTACGGGCGTGTTCCAAATGCCAACACTATCATATGAGCGTGTGAGTGCAGCCTGGCGTCGCTCCCTTCCTGAGTGCTGTACGATGTTCTAGCGAAACACCTGCTTGACACAGCAGATTGGCGCTAACGGCTTTACACGCGGCGCCATCTGTAATCTCAACCATTAGTTCTTGCATCTTCTCCACGGCCATTAAATTCCCTTTCGTAGCAACCATCTCATGAGCATCATGAGTTTCACTGCAAAGGGAAAATAAAAAAAAATAATAATAAAAAAAAAAAACAGCCAAAACTGAGTATTGTCTAATCATCCGTGTCCTCTGGGGACGTTTCTGGGAGAGCTGCCTCAGAGCCGCCGTCCCTGCACCTGGACGCTACCAATGAAAAATAAAAAATCATCGCTCCCTCATTTTGTTCGCTACCAACGTGCGATTCCTGATATCCTGCAGAGGCCGCGCTGAGGTCACCGCTCTTCGTCTGACCAGCAGACCGCTCACTCAAACTAATAAATTAGCTCATCTACCGTGGCTGGACTCCCAGACACTTGGTGCATGCTGGGAACGGAGGGCACGGCCATTATGGCTCACGACTCCGAGACGCCTTCTGTCCTGACGACGTGACCTCCTTCTCGCTCGGCTGCAGGCTCTTTTAAGAAGAGAGGAGCAGGAGGAGGAGATGGAGGAGACGGGGCCACTCGATGATTGGAATAAATTTCATGGCACAGCAAAAGGAAGAGAGAAAGAGCTGCACTGGAGGAGAAGGCAGTGATAAATCCTGTCAAACTGAGTGTAAATCAGTTCAAATGAAATAGCATTAGCCAGACCTCTGACCATAGGGGGCGGGGGGCAGTGACAGGTCCGACCTGCAGTGATATAGGGGACCACTCCGACTACTCTTGGTTTCTGCCTTGGGGGAGGATCAATGGTATAAAAGCAAAAAAAAAAAAACTGAAGCCATTAATTTTCCAGGATATGTCAATTCCCAGCGGTGAGTCCAGATTGGTAGCGATCATGACTTATCCCTCGGGGCAGATAGCGGTCGGGGCTTTTGTTGCGCCTCAGTTCATTATTGATTCATTGAAGTTTCGCAGCGAACTGGAATGCATCGCATCACACTGGAGTAATGTAAATCAATTCCAATTGTGCATTTATACCAGTGCACAATAAAACCCTGAGCGCCACCTAGGAGTCAGATAACAAAGCTCGTACCCAGAAAAGTTAACAACTTTTAAGATAAACAACAGGTAAAAAGTTTTTGTTTAACAACTGACAAATGAATATTTTTTTAAAGTCAGACTAAAGTCAAGACTGAAAGGATTTTAACACAAACTAATGTTGTGCTGAACTGGCAGATTATTATTATTATTATGGTAATAAAGGTTGATACTGGAGCTGAAGGTAAGTGACCTTCATAACTTTCAGCAGAGCTGCATCAGAGACGACCAGGCAACCTGACAGGAAGTCATGTGACCAGGAAATCAATGTAAAATTTACATCAAAAACTGATAAAAACCTATTTTAAAGTTCAGCCTCATTGATAATTCATGACTGAAGAAACGTTCTCAACCAAAACGATGCGTTCACTGCCGACACATAAATATTAATTTCGTTATTCAAAGATCTTGACACTGAAAACTCGTTTTTAAAACATGCTTTAAATCCTTACCCGTCCGATGAGCACTGGTTCTGGTCCGGAGTACTCTTCGATCACGAAGAACTGGTTCCAGATCCAGCTCCTCCGGCTGCGGCTGCGTGGACCCCTGACCTCCATGCTTTCTTGTCCTTCCTCCTCCGCCTCCCCCTCCTCCTCCTCCTCCAGCTGCTCCTCCTGCTCCTGTACCTCTGACTCAGCCTCCTCAAACACGAGGCCTTTCCCGCGTTTGGGATCGACCGGCTGCATCCCGGCACTCTTCCCATCCCGCCCCCACTCGGGAGCAGGACGCAGCCTGAGGACATGACTTCTGTTGACAAGTGTGTTGTCTTCATCTGCTCCGTACTCCGCTGTGCTGCTCGGTTCAGTCTGAGCGGTTTGCACTGACTCTGTTAATAGGTCTCTGCGGGAATCCGCCGCTCTGTTCCCTTGTCTCGGGCCCGGACGCTGCACCGTCAGCACGGACGGAGGTGAGGCGTTTGTTTCAGAGGGAACGTGTTTGGTCTCTGAAAATGGCGTCTCTGTTCCAACCACCTTCTCGGGGCCGAGGCCCACCTGGCCGTGAGGCGTCAACGGTGGGTGGACAGAGTGTTTGCCCCACCTATCTTCGATTTCTGAATTGTCCGGCTCTCGACTGGCACCTGACTGGACGGCACTTAGCAGATTAGTGTGGGAGTCAGCGCCGGGGTCTTGATCTGGATCTGGAGGCGTGACCGGGCTCACGAAGGGAAATCCGGTCTGATTATCAAATGGCGTGTGAGACTGAGTGACAATGCCGTCCTGTCTCAGCGTTTTCTGCGCCTCCAACTGTCTGTGATTAACGTCAATCAAATCCCTCTTTTGGCTGCGGCTGCCCCTGCTCGGAAAACCGAGGCTGGGAACGCTCTGCATTTGGGAGTTAACGATCCGGACCAGGTTGTCTTTGGACAGAAGCTTCAAAACGCCAAAACTGCCAGTGAGGTTCAACTTCCTACTGGAGTCTGAGCCCAGTCCTTTCCCTGGAACTCCTGTGGTGTGGACACTCAGATCAGGTCTACTCCTGGACCTGGACTTGAACCTGGTCCTGTTGGAATGTTGCTCCATCTTGTGGTGAATGGTGAACATTTTCTCCGGTCTTCCTGTTCTGGTGTTGTTCCTGACTCTCCTTAGCTCCTGGTTCAGTTCCTTCTCGGTGGACAAGGTGTGCAGGGTCGATTCCTTCTTGAAAGCAGAGTCGACTTCTCGCTTGGGCTTGAACGTCTGTCTCTCCCTGTTGGCCACAGAGGGTACTGCGTGAGTCTGCGACAGTTTGGAGTAAGGAAAAGATCCTGTGTCTCCGGCCGGTTCATGATTAATCGTGTTCCTCAGAGTCACCACTGACATCGCATTGGCATCAGGGTTTGGATCAGCTGCTCTGCTCTCCCCGAGCTTCGGCATGTGAGCTACGCCGACCCCTCGCCTCCGCACCAGCTTATTGACCAAAGTCTCCACCGCGGGACGCTCCGACAGGCAGAGGAAAACAAAGAGTAGCAGATTTCTGGTAATCATCTTGTCTTGAGGCGAGATCTCCTAAATTGAGCAGGGTTTACTGTGAGGCAGGACTTGTTCTCCAGGTATCTTCATTCTGCCCCGGCTCATGCCCCTCCTCACTCACCCCCACATCCTCCGGTATTTCCACAGAGCTGGAGGGATGTTGTCAGTACTGTAGGGTTTTGTTTCTCTGATTTTCCTCCAGGCTGATCACAGCTTTATATCTCCCTCTATCTGTGCACCACCCTTTTGCACCACTTCTTCCGCGCTTCCTCCTGCGAAGCGTCTCATTCAGGTTCCTGCGCAGGGATTTTCATCCTGGGAGGGAAGATAAAGATAATTAAGTTAAAACTTCAATCATTGCAGCGTTTTAATTAAAAGTGGAGCGGCAGAGACAGGTAGGAGAGCTGGCAGACGGGCAGACGGGACAGACCATTTAACAGATCGACCATCACTGTCTTACAAGCGCACGGGGCTTTTTTTAGGGCCATGAAACATCCATTCATTTCACCCTCCAGATTTTTTGACTCTTCTCTAATTGATGGTGTGTCAGACAAATACACAGATAGACAGATACACAGACAGAAAGACAGATGGACAGACAGACAGATAGACCGACAGAGAGATAGATATACAGATAGACAGACAGACAGACAGACAGAGAGATAGACAGCCGCAGAGAGAGAGAGACAGACAGACAGACTGACAGACAAACAAACAGAGAAACAGAAAAACAGACAGAGAGATAGACAGGCAGACAGATGAAGAGAGACAAACAAACAGAGAGACAGACAGGGAAAGAGATAGACAGAAAGATAGATAGATAAATAGACAGGAAGGAAAAGAAAGACACAGAGATAGACAGACAGACAGATAAATAGACTGATAAATAGATAGACAGAATAAAGACACACAGACAGACAGACAGACAGACAGACAGACAGATAGATTCTACAGTATCCATCCATCCATGGTATCTCACTGTGTCTGGTTGGAGATTCAATCTTTTCATTTGTGCTAAATGTCAGAGATTGTTTGTTTTGGCAGGTCTTCTCTGGTCTATAAAGATCTACCTCCAAACATTGAAGATCTGTTCACTTTTCATTTTAATGAGGCTGTTGTTGTTGCTTGATTTTCTCAAACACAAACTGAAACTTTTATCGAAGAAGACATTGATAAGACAGAATAATCAGGTCTGAAGAGTCGGTAAAGGCCAAGTCCTGGACAGGTGGACAGATAAACCACCAGGACATAAAAACCAGGTCCATCAGACATCAGCCCTGAGACACTGAGTCCACCTTGGAGGAGCTGATCAACCACTTCTGTTGTTCTTAGCATTTGACCAGAGACAAAACGACCAGAAGACGCTGAGATTTGACCGTTTGGTGGGACGTGCAGAGGTGTGAAGGGTTAAGTGGTTCCACTTGAGCGTGTCCTGCTGTTCTATGTTTGGTTCTATGACACGTTCTCCTGTGCTACAGACAGAGGCTGTCAGCACGTTCACTGGAGCGTGACACAAGTTGGAGTGTTCCTCCTGGAACACTTTCTCACCCGTTTTGTCTCCTCCCTCCCTGCCTCCCTCCCTCCGTCCCTCTCCTTCCTCTCCTTCCTCACCTCCCCCAGCTTTTCTCTTCTTTTTCCAAAAACAAATCATCCTGACGAATAATAAAAAAGTACAGATTATTTACTCCTCCCACGTCCTCTGCATCTTCTTTCCCACGTCTCCCACTCACCACCTGGGTCTCCTGCAGTCTGTCTCTTCTTCTCTCCCTAAATCTCCTTCCATCCTCTCTCGTTAACTCGCTATTGTCTCTCCTGTGCTGTCCTCCTTGCTGACATTCCTCTCCTCTTCTCCCTCATCTGTGTCAATCACCGGGCTGTCACCGTGTCCCTCACCCTCCATGCACTTTGAGGCTTCAATCAATCAGCCAATCCTCAGTCTTCGGCCTTGCAGCACGACGAGTGACAGGTGTCTTTTCTGGCTAACATCTTGACGACTGGGTACAACACCATAATTGTGCGTTTAAATTCAGTCATCACACGATAAAATGCAGCGCACGGGACAGAGCCGCTGGTTACACAAGTCTATCTGGCAAAAAAAGAAAACGCCGCGACAGAAGCAGCTGAGTCGAAACGCCACCGACTTCCTTTTCTGACAGGATGTAAAGACCGGGGACCGGACGCCGTTTATCTCAAACCTACAGCATGAGGAAGCAATCGGGGGTGAATTCAATGACACAGCGCCTTTCTCTCCCACCCTCCCCTCTGTGTCGCACTCCCTCTCCCGGAGGAACTTATCAGCTGAGGGTTTGATGGCCAGGCAACCATTGCCAGGGGCACCTTGTTAACAAGCCTGGGGCAGGTACCAGAAAGCAGGGCAGAATATCAACACGCTGCCGCCACCGTATGCACACAAATTCATATCAGATATTTTTTTTAAGGTGGCATTTCTGCTAAATGTGTTTGTGTTTTTTTTTCGTGTTTGACGGCGGGCGGGCGGAGGACGGAGGACGGACACCTCTATTTGTCACTCCTTTTATCTACAGTGGCGTCGAGGCCAGGCTTTCTCTCAGGGCGCAGCAGCGTTTTTTGTAACGCGATGATCAGTGTCACAGCCTTCACATCATTACCAGCACCTTTGGGCAGAGCCATTGTAATTCCATTACCCCGTCTGCATGGGCTTGTAGAGCAGTGAGGACGGATAATTGGGAGCCTCCATTTGAATCACAAGGGAGCTCATATTTCCTCATTAGGGTTTTGTACAACGTAACATGACAAAACTGTTGTTTCATGTCGCTGTAACCAGCCGACATCAGGAGTGGGATTTCACCCACGGCTCCTTCCTTTCTTTTTCCACTAGAATGAATCCAGGCAGAGCAAATAAAGAGGACACGGCAGGTCCTGGAAGTTTTCAGTCTCTAATTAGACATCCCACCAAATGTACTGTGGAGTTGCTGATTTTCACAAAGTGCAGCAGTTTTCTTAAAAAGTGAGAAAAAAATGTTGTGGGAGTCGTTTATCGGAACAAGGGAGGCTGCCCTCTGCCTGTGTTTTTTCTAATGTCAGCATGGACAGGATTTTTCAGACAAAACCATTTGAGAAAAAACAGAATTTTTTTTTTTTTAAACAAGACAGAAACCCCTGTTACGCATGCATAAGCGAGCCACTAGATGGCAGCATTGCAGCTCATTTCCTTAATCTCATATCAATGCAGTGGTAAAGAAGTTAAAGTCAACATATTTTTTGTTGAGTAATGCAAAGCTACGTGGCACATGTTAACAAAAGTGGATCTAAAACAAGGCAACCTCCACTGTAGACACTGTCCTGGTTGTCACTCTACTGTTTTCCTTGGAAGTTTCCCGTGCCCTGATTAATTGGGGCCATAAATATCTTAATTAATTTCCCCTTTCTGCTCCCATTCCATCTAAAACCCAAATGATCTTTTGGATCGTTACCATCGGAGGCAGATCCACGCCATCGATTGCAAGCTGTCACCTACTTAACGAGTCAGAAAATTTTAATTACGATTCTCCTCCTCGCCCGCTCGCATTCTGTCTGTCTGTCTGCCTGTCTGCCTGTAACCATCCTATCTGAAAAGACAAACACAGAAATGGGCCACCAGCAGCAGCATCAGCAGCAGCAGCATCAGCACCCACGTTGGCGAACGAACACACGTTTGCTCCGCGTCTTCAAGTGTTGTTGACAAAATATTCTCCATGAAAAAAAGCCACTATTTGTTTACTTATGTGCTTAAAAATATGAAAGAGGAAAAAAAAAAAGCCGCGGAGCCACGGTGCCACATTCCACTATCCTTTCAAAGACTCACAAACACATTGGGAAACCCACTTATCTGCGGCGCTAAGAAAAATAAAGAAAAACTCTGAGGACTGCTTCTGTGGACGCAGTGAAGTCAAAGAGAAAAAAGCAGAGCACTCTCTCCCACCAGGAGGCAGGAGGAAGGCAGCCGCCCTGAAAGAATTATGCATGGAGAAACAAAGAGAGACGAGGAGACGAGGAGAGGGAGGAGGAGACATGAGTCAGGTTTGGTGGAGTGCTGGTGGGCGTACAGGAGGAAGAGGAGGACGATGGAGTGACAGGCTCTTTCAGAGAAACCAACAGGTAGTTTTTTTTTTAAAAGAGCAAAGCACCAAACAGGAGCTCCATCCCGGCCTTGAACCTGCACAGATGAAAGTGGAGCTGTCACTGAGGAAGGAGGAGAGAGGAGGTGGGAGGAGGTGGGAATCAGCAGCAGGAGCAGCTTTTGTCTGCTAACGTATGAACGCTCCTGTCCTCGGCCTTGTCTCCCTCTCACCTGTGGTGACATACTGACAGCAGGTGTTGACACCCTGCGGAGGGCGCTCTGGGTCGACCTGTGGACCCCTGTCCATTCCCTGGAGACGGGTTTGGTCTCTGGGGATAAAAACTGTTCCAGGAACATTTGTGTTGTGAATCCACAGCAGGACGGTGAGCGGCGTCCACTGGTGGAGGCCTGTTTTCGCCCGTTGGTGAGATTAAGACTTGAAAGAGTCTGTGAGGAAGAGCAGCAGCAACAAGGGGCTTTGGATTTGCTGGGCTTTCAGCAGCGAGGGTGGGGTGGGTGGGGGTGGTGGAGTAGGTGGGGGGATAAACGTGGGAGGGGGAGGAGGGGAGTCAACCATGAAACTGGAAGAGTGTAAGACAAGGAGGTGAGGGCAAACAAGGGAGTTTCACCATTGAATTCCTGATGAGACTCAGTGTCCTGCTGTGAACAACGGGGACGGAGGGAGGAGTAATATATGTAAGACTAGTATATATGTATTTAATGTATGTAAATATGCATTGATTGTATGTTGAAATGTTTACCCATAATATATAAGATCAGACAGATAAAGGACAGCCAGTCAACATTGTCCATCTTCCCATGTTCTCTCCATCTTCTACTCTAACTCCAACTACCTCCATGTCCTCCCTCACAGCATCCATCAATCTCCTCTTTGTCTCCTACCTGGTAGCTCCATCTCTAGGATCATTCTTCTACCAATGTATCCACTGTCCCTCCTCTGAACATGTCCAAACTACTTCGTTCTGTCTTCACTAGCTTTTTTTTCTCCAAACCTTCCTGTCTGTGTTGTCCCTCTAATCACCTCATTCCTGATCCTGTCCATCCCTGTCTCTCCTAAAGAGAACCTCAGCATCTTTAACTCCTCCACCTCCAGCTCTGTCTCCTGTCTTCTATCTATTCCTAGAGTCTCCAGTCCGTCCATCATGGCTGGTCTCACCACCGTCCCTCCACCTTAGCTGACTCTCTTCTATCTCAGATCACTCCTGACTCTTTTCTCCAGTTGTTCCATCCTGACTCCACCCTATTTTTCTCCTCAGTCTCTTCCACAGTCTCCACTGCTCTGAACAGTTGATCCTCAGCATTTAAACTCCTCCACCTTCTCCACCTCTTCTGTATTGTATATGTACTCTGTATTCTCTCCAGTGACAACCTCCTCCACCTCTAGGTTCTCTTCTAGTTGCTGTCTACTCACAATGCAGATCACAATGTCATCTGCAAACATCATGGTCCATGGAGACGCCTGTCTCACCTCATCTGTCAATCTGTCCATGACTCAAGCAAACAAGAAGGGAGAAGACAAATACGGTCTGTATATTGTACTTTAAGACGTGATCTGATTCGCTGTAGCTGTGTTGTGACACTAACCACCCCCCCATGTGCAGATAGTTGGTTTTATTAATTGTGGACTCAACCTGGTTATGTATTTGTCCTACAGGGACAGTGGGTAAACTGGCAGGTCACGGCCGTAAAGATCAAGTGAATCCCGACAGGAGACAGTGCAGGGAATCACAGCTGCGAGAACTCAGCCATAGGTCAGGACTGGGACAACGTTTGTGGGCCGTACTTTACGGCCTTGGCTCCGGTTCAGGTAGTTGTGAGCGCGGTGCGTGCGGTCGTAAGGTAAAGTGCCGCCTGAGTGCGTGTGAATACACCAGCTGTGACAGCGTGGACTCACTAAACGCCGGTGATTTACCGGAACATTCTCTCCACCTCAGTCCTCTGGCAGCATAAATAATGTATTGATAGAGTGTGGACAGAGTATGCAACAATGCTGAAATGGTCTGCAGCTGCACTGAACTGAAAGTTTTCCAACTTTTCCCAAATTTCAACATCCCTGAATCTGATTTATCACTGAGGATTTCTCCAACTCTTCCCGTTCACTGACTTGTCCTCAGCTGCCGCTTCCACACCAACAGTGACCGCCGCGGATTGATTTTCTATCTTTTTTCTCTCTACTCTACAGTAAAATTTTTATATCGTCCTTAAAGCTGAGCCGCATTTTGCTCGTGTCGACTTCTACAGACTCTGTTGTCACTTCAACCCACAGAGAAGGACAACAGAAGAACTCAACAGACTCAAACTGGTGACCTTGTATACTGTAAGGCAGGAGCATTGACTATTAGTCCTCAGTTTTGGAGACGTTTCCTCTAATCAACCGTGTGGTCTTTCAGTAAACTCTTTACTCATCAGACGCTGACACTTCGTAACGAAATTATAACTGACGTCCGTCGCTCTTCCTCTTCCGTCCGAGTGCACGAGCAACAGCACGAACTGCAACCTCACGTTTACAATACGGCGCCTGACATTTCAGCCGGAGTCAGGAGGAACCACGGAGGACCTCACCTCCTCTCCCCTCCCTCCACATCCCGTCTGCCATGAAGAGCATATGTGAAAGCGAGCGAGGACGGGCGTTAGGCTAATGAGAAATGACAGATAATTTCATGCCAGCTTTAGGAGAAAGTTTGGCCGAAAAAAGTTGAGCAGGAGCAACCTACGGGCATCAATTCAAGAGCGTTCAGTCAGCCATCAGCCTGCCGCGCACGGAGCACAGATTAATAATGGGAGGCCTTTATTGGAAGGAGCAGCTCTTTGCTGCACGTCACTTGAAGACAGTTTGTCTGAGCTTTAATTCATCCCATCACTCCAACCCTGTTGTTTACTTTCAAGGTTGTTGTTTGTCTTTTTTCATCTTCCTGAAGAGCTCCAGCGCTGGACAAGAGGCTGGTGGCGAGGACGAGGCAAGGTGGCACAGGGTTGTTTGGAAGATGAATAAAGACGACGCACCCAAGGTTGTGGACGGTGATATGTGATGTAGCAGCAGCAGGAGGAGGCAGGAGGCAGGAGGCAGGTGTCCAGGAGTGTGGCTGAATAATGACAGTCAATATTCCACCTTAATTGGCCTGATTCTCTTTTCAATTTACATTTAAGGATCTTTTTCATGTTTATCTCCCAGCCTGGCAGACAACAGGAGCAGAGAGCAGCATCGAGCGGGACGCCTTTAATGGCAGCGTGGCAGAATCGATCGGCCTCCGTGCAGCCAGAAAACTTTGAGTGGATTTGTTGTTCAAAGGTGTTCGGGGTCTCTGCCTTCTCCCACCGTGACCCTCGGGGAGCTGCGCACCGCAAAAAAGGGAAGACAAACTGTGAAAATATTTTTTTGATGATGAAAGGTTATTGTTTCTGCTGGCACCTGGGGGAAGATTGAGGGAATCACAGCCCGGCCAACATGTCCGTGTGGGCTCCAGATTGGTTTACCTGGGTACAAAATGGATTTCAACACAAATTGCTAACATATTGCCAATTCCTGAGGGGCACGAAGGACCGAGTCGAATCGGTTTCACTTCTCGCTCCTTTCTCGCCTATTTATGTCGCCCAAACAAAGGTGTGGGTTTCTTTGCTGAAACGATATGAAATGATATTTTTGACGACTTGAAGCTTTTTTTCTGTTTGTCGTTTGTTTGTTAGAACTCATTTCAAGAGAATTCTGTTTAAGAACAGTTTCAAAGTAGAAGCTGCAGAGACAAATAGGACGGACAAGTGAAAAATAATCAACAATGGCTCTGATTGGCTAGAAAATTGAATAAAAAAAACTAAAGTAAAATAAGGAAAAAAAGAGCGCGAGAGTTCCAGCAGTGATGGATGTGAGTTTTCTACAGATTTTTGTAGAAACACTTTATATCATGAAGCTGATGTAAACATGAGGCTCATCACACAGGGACTCACTTGGACGCAGCCTTTCGTCAGCCTCAAAATTAAACAGCTAATTTCATTAACGGGCTGAGGAGAGTGTCAGCGGCTGGAGCCAAGAAGAAGTCCATCAAAGATCTGGACTCTTTAATGAGAAACCAGAGAAACATTAAATGAACGTCACAACAGATCGGCCTCAGCTGCATCCGACCAAGTGTGGCCCTGAGCCTGCCACCAGGCGTAAGGCAAGAAAAAGGGCTAAATGTTGTGTTGACACTTCAGCCCAAACCCTGATTCCCTGCTAACACACACAGTCAGTGCCTTTGCCGCTCCGCACTACGGCGACAACGACGCCGACCCATTCACACCGGACACGGCCATCTGTCAGATGTAATCAGAGGGGAGGCGGGAGCACGTCCAGACTGGGTCTGGGCCGAGGGGCTGGGGGACAGGTGATGTCGTCCCCCTTCCTCAGACTCATCCAGAGATATTTATTCCTGGACAAGGAAGTGGTGAAAATACCTGGTGGAGCCAACACCTGATTAGAGCTGAGTTATTACACCTGGTAGTGAATAAGGCAGGATGATGTTTCCATCATGGGGGATTTATGGAGCTCCATATAATCTAATATTTTACTGCGTTATGAAAAAGTCAACGGCTGCTGCTGCGATATTAAAAGGAATGAAAAGTCTGATCGGGACAAAGTGTGAGACCAAGACGTTTGGGAGACGACGAAGACGGGAGATTGGACGCAAACCTTCAGGGACACAAACATCGCAATAAAGATATGGACATTGATAATTATAGAAGAAATATTTGAAATTAGAAATGATTGTTAATTATATATCTATATATAAACATAACACAGGTATGTGTTTTGCAAAAAATAAGCGAGTAGAGAATTTGATTAAGTTTGGTAATATCTCGTTTGTGTAAAAAGATTTTTTTTTATGATAATTTAAAAAAATGACTTGATAGAAATGAAGCGCTAGAAAAAAAAAATCAGAAACCACAGATGGAGTTGGACTTTTTTGGAAGCTGCAGGACAGAAATGCAGTGAGTTGCCATGTAAACCCATTTAGATTCAGCCTAACAACATCCTCCTCCTCCTCCTCCTCCTCCTCGTCCTCCTCCACCTCCTCTTCTCCTGGGTCCCACTCTGGGTCCCAGTGGACCCGTGTTCCTCTTCTACCAGATCGCTTCTTCACTAAAACCACACACAGAAAACGTTCTACCCTCACTTTTTGCCAACATTCAACATTAATTATCTGTGATTTGTCAGAAAAATTTCACCCAAGGATGTTGTTGTTGTTGTTGTTGTTGTTGTTGTTGTCGTCCTGCTCCCTTATCTCAGCTCGCTGTTTTCACGCCTCGGTTCTGTTACTGAGGACACTGAGACCCACGACAGCAGCAGGGCCTGGGAGTCTGGGTTGTCACACTGGTTAATAGCCTTAACCAAAGTCACTAAGTCTCCACTCCATTAACATAGACTTCCTCCCTGCTCCAATCTCCCACTGACCTCCATCTCTCCCTCCCTCTCCTCTCCTCTCCTCTCCTCTCCCCTCTTCTCTCCTCTCCTCTCCATAGATGAAGACACTTTCTTTTTGGAATTCTAAGGACGTTTCCCTCCTCTCTTGTTTGGCTCAGGGTGTTTGGTCCCATTTGCTTTCCTCTCTTTGCAGGTGGACGGAGCAGAAGCGTTAAGTCCAAGTCTCCATCTGTGGCAGGTTTGTTCACACAGTCACCTTGGGTTCAGGGTTAACCCCTCGTGGAAGGAACAAAGCTGGCAGTTGGTGGAGGGAGTTGGTAGGACGGGTCATTCTGGGTTAGAACCTGTTCCTGAACCAGGATTTGAACTTCTGAACTACACTCCTGAACATTCATTCAGATGGTGAGCCCACTGTGGGAACCAACTGTTTTAACCAGGATTTGATCTTGTCCTGAAGGAGAACCCTGGAGTTCCACACCAATGACAGGAACACTGACTCTGCCCTAACCACTGCTCATGAGGAAAAAGTCAATGTTGCATTATATTCACCATGATATTTTGAGCATTTTAACTTTTTATTGCAAACAAAAGAAAACCTACTGAGAATCCAGAGTAAAGACAGAAAAAAACTGATCCTTTTATTAACAATGTCTTCAAACAAGTTTATGCAGAAAAAAGTTTCAACTGAAGAGGGCGCTATTATTCACCCACTTAATACATTAATTCTCATAGTCATCCTTTAAGCCCTGTTGGTCTGTGATGTGTTGGAATTCACTTTTGTGTCCATGTGGTATTTTTAGCAAATTTCCCGTTCTGCCCCGCGGGGTGTGTTCGTGTTTGGGCTGCTCTGGCACCGCTGCTGCACCGGGTCTATAAATTCTCTACAAAGACATGGAGAACACAGACTCCCCCTGGAACACAACAACCACCTCCCACCAATTTCCTCATCAGAACAGAGGGATCGGAGCTGCTCGTCTCTCACGTTGTGTCCAAGGTCATCGGCTCAGACACGACCGTTGTAACAAACCAACACCAGCCTGACGTGGTACGAGGTCCAGCTCTGATCTGTCCTCTGGGAAAGACATTTTCCCACTTCATAAAAACAGCCATTGGACACCAGACGGAGGAGGCCGTCCAAACTTCTCCTCCTTCTGCAGCAGGAAAGTCTTTGGAAAGACCCTGTGTCTCACCTATAAAAAACAAATCTCCGTCCGTGGAGAAGCTGAGGCTGTAATCCTGCATGACGGATTGAGTGGACCAACGGAGCACTCCTCCTCTGTGTCTTAGTCTTCCCATTCCTAACAGAAACTTTCTACGTGCTCAGGAGTGTGTGGACACACACATTTGTCAAAGACAGAGTAGTGTGTGTGTGCGTGTGTGTGTGTGTGTGTGTGTGTAGACTCTGCAGCTGTAACTCATCCTTTTTCTCCTTCTTCCAAATGCACCGCAGCCTTTAGGTTTGTGTCAGTAGAAATTCTGCACTAACAGAAGTAAAAAGACGTCGGGGAGGAGGAACAGAAAATTGATTTGCAAGTTTTTTCCAAGTAAAACAAGTGAAGGTCAAAGACAGTTAAGATTCCATCATCCCATCACGTGTTCTCCACAGAGTTTAGCTGCAGCAGGTGGAGGTCTGCCTGAAGCTCTGGAGGTGAAATATAACGTCACACCAAACTGCAGAGTAAAATCCACAAGTAGAAGCAGATGAACAGGTTGACTGATCCATGATGGAGCTTCTCTGAGCCATCCTGTAGCTGTATGTTTCTGACTTTAACAGGTGGGAGACTAAGGCGTCCACCGTGGTCAGTCCAGTCTCATCATCATCAGAGCCGAGCAGTGATGACCCACTGATGGGTCTGGGACCCATCTTTGGCAGCAACCCACCAGTTTCCGTCCTAACCCGTTCTATTTCAAGGGCCTTTATACAAACAGCACACTTGAAGATTCTGACAGATTTCTGAAGGACATTTGAGGTCAGGGAAGACAAACAAGGCAGAGTGACGGCCGATGAGAAAATGATAGGTTTTTAAGTTTGATTTATGTCTGGAAAAAGCAGTAAAAGTAAAAGAAAGGAAGGAAATCAAACTTCTTGACATTGATTCACGCCACGAAATTCGACCACTGTATTTAACCCATCACCGAAGTGAACAGTGAGGAGCTCTGAGCGCCCGGGGAGCAGTGAGTGGGAGGTGTCATGCTCACTGGAGGGTAGGGGGATTTGAACCGGGGACCCAAGTCCACTTCCCTGACCACTAAGCCACCAACTGCCCAAACAATTGATGCTCATTAGTGGTCAATGATTACTGAACGATGTTCACTGACTTGGACCGTGAAGGTCCACTCTGTCCGACCGCACTGTTCTGAGATGCAATAAATATTTAAATGAGTTTCTTGGAATGTCCTGGTACTTTTTTTTGTCCTTTTTTGTTGCAGGAAGAAGAGACTTTGCAGTTTTCCCTGACCAGTTTACTTCTGTTTGTCATTGATGTTTTATTTGCATCAGAGCCGTGGGAGGATTTCTTCCCTGAATTCAATAAACTCCTGTGTCTTCACTCTTTACATCTACATAAAGACACGCGCTGGGGAATCCGGGACAGTCAGCAGTCAAAAAGATAAATGAAAAAAAAAAAACAGGTGAAAACATAACTTGATGAGACGGAGATGTACGGGCTCTGTGTGGTCGTAAAGACAAAGAACATGTAAGTGGATCACAGTGAGAGCTTCATTACTGTCTCTTATACACATCTATACAAACAGCACACTTGAAGATTCTGACAGATTTCTGAAGGACATTTGAGGTCAGGGAAGACAAACAAGGCAGAGTGACGGCCGATGAGAAAATGATAGGTTTTTAAGTTTGATTTATGTCTGGAAAAAGCAGTAAAAGTAAAAGAAAGGAAGGAAATCAAACTTCTTGACATTGATTCACGCCACGAAATTCGACCACTGTATTTAACCCATCACTGAAGTGAACAGTGAGGAGCTCTGAGCGCCCGGGGAGCAGTGAGTGGGAGGTGTCATGCTCACTGGAGGGTAGGGGGATTTGAACCGGGGACCCAAGTCCACTTCCCTGACCACTAAGCCACCAACTGCCCAAACAATTGATGCTCATTAGTGGTCAATGATTACTGAACGATGTTCACTGACTTGGACCGTGAAGGTCTGTGACTTTTTTGTCCCTAGAAAACACTGATCTGATCCACTCTGTCCGACCGCACTGTTCTGAGATGCAATAAATATTTAAATGAGTTTCTTGGAATGTCCTGGTACTTTTTTTTGTCCTTTTTTGTTGCAGGAAGAAGAGACTTTGCAGTTTTCCCTGACCAGTTTACTTCTGTTTGTCATTGATGTTTTATTTGCATCAGAGCCGTGGGAGGATTTCTTCCCTGAATTCAATAAACTCCTGTGTCTTCACTCTTTACATCTACATAAAGACACGCGCTGGGGAATCCGGGACAGTCAGCAGTCAAAAAGATAAATGAAAAAAAAAAAACAGGTGAAAACATAACTTGATGAGACGGAGATGTTTGGAACATCCAATCATGGAGAATTCTTCAACAACTGTGTGGAACGTGTTGACGACGAGTTTGATTCCAACATGGAGCAGCTTCTCTCTAATTCCTCATTCTGTTCCACGGTCTCACTTCTCTGCCTCTGTTTGAGCGTCAGACGTTATAATATCCTTCTGTGTCATGTGGTCAAAGTTATCAGCCCATCTCTCTCTCTCCATCCGTCTCTCTCTCCCTCCGTCTCTCTCTCCCTCCCTCCGTCTCTCTCCCTCCCTCCGTCTCTCCCTCTCTCCATCTCTCTAATCTCCTTTAATCTCCAGGCCCAGAATGAAGTGAGAATTAGTTCCTCACACTCCCTCATCAATCTTCTGCACCTCCTCCTCCTCTTCTTCTCCCTTACCCCCCTCCCCCTGTACCTCCTTATCCCAGCTGTCTAAGCCCACCTTTCTTCCTACCCTTCTTTAACTGCCCCCCCAACCCCTTCTCTGATCACACTCAGGGGTTTCTTCATTAATCCACTTCCTTCTTCATCTTTGGTCTCACGTTCTAACCAAACCAGTCCAGGTCACTTCCTGTCTCCCCAAACCTCTCTCTTCTATTTCCATGCCCTCGACCCCCTCCACCGTGTCTCTTTGGAGTGTCCTGTTAAACCATCAACCATCGGCCACGTCCTCGCCTGCTCACCGTCCTTTGGAGGAACACAGTCGCAGATAATTAACACCAACTGTCTGGGTTGCAGAACAAAGTCGTTCCCCTAGGTGTCACTATGCATTTCTGTGCTTGGTGTCATGCTAACGCTCTCCACCGTCCACAGACACAAAAACTGATCCCGGTGTCAAGACCCGACACAGAAAATGCCGCCGTCCTTCTGTGTTATTTAAACTGAATCCTGGGGGACTGGAGGAGGACGGTGGAGCTGGGATGATATTAACAAACACCTGCGTTTGAGCGCACGTGTGCGGCGCGCCATATATTTTCTAAAAAAGATTTTATTACACATTTCATTGTGTCCCATTTTACAGAGACAGCTGGTGTTTAACCTTTTCAGATCACAGTCTGCACTCAGACACCTCGTGGAAACGGAGAGCAACGGTAACAAGCAGGGACTGTTCACACCATTTGCAGACTACAGCACCACAGAGAGGAACTAATAAAGTGCAGAGTTAAAGGCCAGCGCTGGAAAATGTCCCTTCTCGGCTCATCACCTTCCAAATCCTTAAAAAACATTTTTTTCCACGACATGTCTTCACTTTCTGCCCATTTCATTAGACACTCTTTCCTGGTAACTGTCTGCAGCAGCAGACGTGGACTTCACAGGGCGCTACAAAGACTCCTGGAGGAGCTGGGCCCATGCAGATATGACAGTATTATGTTTTAAAAGGAGCACTCAGCCTCATCTTTAATGCATTTTACTGGATTGTGAACAGTGAAGTCATTGTCTTGTTCAAGACTTGTGCATGGGCGTCCTGCTGGGAGTGGCCATTAGAAGACGGGCTCTGTGTGGTCGTAAAGACAAAGAACATGTAAGTGGATCACAGTGAGAGCTTCATTATCTCCGTGTGTCCCACATCAGCCCGGTTCTGAAACCACACACAACAAGGTGTATCATTAACTCCACCTTCACCTTACATCTCCTCTGGTAACACACTGTTTTATAGGGTTCACCTAACACCTCAGAAGGCTGAGGGAAATCAGCACCAGGGACAGCGCCAGTCCCTCAACTACAGTTTAAAGTAAGTGAATAAAAACAACTAGAAACGCTGGAAAATCCTAATGTAAATGAAAGAGAAAGTGAACCAACACTTTGTCATTGAGCCACAGCACACAAACAAATTCAACCTCTGCATTTAACTCCTCACCACAGTGAACAGTGGGCAGCTTTGTGAGCACCCGGGGAGCAGGGTGGGGGGATGGTGCCATGCTCAGTGGTAACCTAGCAGCTGGTGGCCTCAAACCTGAAACCTCTTAGACCCAAGTGCGGTTCCTTAGCCACTAGGCCACCACTGCACCTAAATACAGTGACTACAGTAAACGCTGACACTTTTACCCCGACGTATTTGCTCTGACAGGACATTGAACCATGCGTCGTGAACTTAAGTGTTACTGTAACTGTTCCTGCAGCGACACACAAATTATTGGTCTTCACTAAATAATAACAGTATGAATCAGCACCATGGACAGCACAGACTCACTGCATCGCCACCAGAGCTACACAACACCAAATGAATAAAAGCACAAGAAAAAAAAACAGATTAAACTACATTTCTTCACTGTTGCATTAGATCTAAATAATAAAGGGAGGTCAAAAGATAAAAGTGAGGAAACGGTGATGGAGGGAGAGCAACCACAGCAGCAACCTACACAGGTGTCATGAACTCCTCCATCACTTAACATTTTTTACAGATTAAACATTGACTAAAAGTATTCACTGAATATTTTACAAACAGGACAAAAGCAGAGATGGATCAGCACCGCGGACAGCTCCTGTTCAACGAGTTCACGCTGGACGACTGAATAAAACCTCAGCTGACTCACTGTGGGCAGGAGCACAATGTGCAAGACATTTGGAATTCTTTCATGGACACTGAATAAGAGGAGATCAACAGACTGGACTGAAAGTGAAACTACAAGCAAAAAAGAAAGAATGAAAGAGGAAAAATTCAAAACAGAACTAAAACAAGTCAAAATCACACGTCATGTCTCCAATGTCTCCAAGAGAGCTGCGTCAATTATATAAATGATTGAACCTCCTACACTAACACTGCTGTTCAGAAATATATTTGACACTTTGACCATAGACGTTTGATTGCACTAATGTTTGTTTGTTTTTCTGGAAATATTCTTTATATTTATTTTAATAAGTCTAACTAAAAGATTAAGTAAAGACCACAGTGTGACTATGAAAGCTGTCAATTTAATGAATATTGATTCCAGCTTTGCATATTTTATAACAATTTAAGATGTATGGCACATTAGTCAAACTTAAGGCTTGAGGGCCAATGGTGGTCCGCCATATCATCATGATTGGCCCGTGCATGCTCTTGTGCTGTTGGCTGTGTTTTAACCTCATCGTTCATCTTCACCCACTGAAACCCAAATCACACTGCACCACACTGTGAGCCTTCCTGTGGGTGGTGGTCCCTATGTGGGTCAGGACAGTGCTATGGAAGCTTAAAACACCTTGGTGGTAACCAGGCAGCTGGTGGACTTGAACCTTGAGCCCTGTGGAACCAAGTCGGCTTCCTTAACCACTAGACCACTGACTCCACTGCCCCACACTGTACCTTCCTGTGGGTGACGACGGCACTGCCTTAATTGGGATTTGAACCTGCCAAGGAATTGAAACCTTCACACCAGTGACACAGACAAAGTCTCCAACCAGGCATAGCGAGAACAACAACATAGCTCGTTTGGACCAGCAACACTCAAACTGTCTTCCAGGTTGATGGTGACCCTCCAGACCAATTTCCTGCCTCGTGATTCGACGATCAGATTGAAATCATTAGCATGTGCCTCCCGGCTCCCTGCTTCCATATTCCCCTCGCCTCCGTGGTCTAACTGAGTGTAGTATGTTCACATTAAAAGTACATGAAGTACAATCCTGTGTTCTCACCTCCAGCCTCATCTGCTCCATCTCAGGCTCGTTTGGTTCAATCCACACCTGATTTTATTCTCAAATTTAAAGCCCCGCTGGAACGTTTTACTTAAAAGCGCGGAGGGGAACAGCTGCTAAAGCAACATACCAGCAACTGTGGCAGTAATTACGTGCCGTAATGAAAACTTAAATATGTTGCTGCTTTTTTGCCTCCCAAGTCCTCGCACTGAGAGTCACTGGTGACCCTGAATATATTTCATTTAATTAAGGCAACAACAGTGGCCACCAGTGTACCGGCGGTGGAACAGCTCTGTCTCCACTGCCTTTTTAGGTCTTGTTAAAATTATATTTGTTTTTTTAATTGAGATTAATTTTAGTTAATGCCAGATTTAATGAGCATCATGACTGACAAGCACAAAGCTTTTAAACACACTTGTTTTTTTTTCTCTGCCACTTTAAACTTGTATACCACAGTCAGCGTGCGGCGTCGGCTCCCATTTACATTTTCACTCCCGTGGGGGGAGGACAAGGGAGGAGGAGAGAGAGAGAACAACAAATGAATATTAATTCCTCTACTTCTCATTATCAGGACGGACTAATCATGATAAATGCCTCACTCTGAGGAGTGAGCCTTCTGCCTTGAATAAAAACTACGGTGCTACGTCAAGAAATGCTAAACGTAAGCGAGCAGAAAAGAAGAGTTTTGGGGGTTTTTTTTGCTGAGATCCTGAAGCCTTTGTTGCCCAGTCCACGTAAGTAACAATTATTGTTTATTGCTGTGTAATAAACAACTGTTAATTCACCAGGTTAAGTAACTCTACAGACAATTTAAAAAACCTTGTCAATCTCCCGCGGGCCATAACAAATGATTTTGTGGGCCAGATTGGGCCCCCGGGCCTTGAGGTTAACACGTAGGTATAAAGTAATTTCTGAAAGATCCTTTTTTGAATAAAACAACTTGTGGACTCTGTCAGTACTGAGGTCTGGATGACAAGACAAAGGGACAGTGGAAATTAGGACATCATCTCAGATTCCAATGCACTGAATCATTTTCCTGTACAAACTCTCTGCATATAATCCCCTGATTATTAAAATAAATAAATAAAGCTGCAATGCTGCCATCTAGTGTCTATCACGTTCATACAAACCCTTTTTCCCCCAAAACTATTTTTAGGAGACACACCATTTGGTGAAATCCAGGTGCTGTGTTGTGGGGTTTTAATTATGGTTACAGATGTTACATGTTGAGCTAACATGGGGTCAATAACATGGTTTGGCAGATGTTATCGAGACTAAAATGAGCGAATTCGCCGTCTGGCACCAAGTGGCCACTGGACCGCCGCTGCTCAGACCAAGTGTTGGGGATAGTTGGTGCTTTAGCCCAGTTTGCCAGAGCTTCATGAGTTCACCTCCACCCGTATCTGTTCAAAGAGGCAGAGACGATCTTCTCATCTCTGCTGCTCCTCGTCACGTGTCTTCTCTCCGACTCTTATCTGTTTACACCACCAGGGCTAATCTGAAAGTTGTTAGCCTCTTACATCCCCTCACTCTGTGCATTAAAGCCTTTTGTTGCTTTCATCGCCCACACGTGTGTGCTCAGTGCCTTCGCTCAAGGTTTCCCTTCATTTGTACATGAAGATAAAGAAAATATTCTTTTCATGATGGAAACCTAAGTGGAGAAACATGTCGCTGCTTCAGGCTCCGAGCTGAACGTTCTCCAGAGATGGTTTGGAACACACACAGGATTTGTCGTCAAAATCTGTGTCAGAAAGTTCAGATATTCCTCTTCCACCCACCAGGCTGCGCCACACTGACCACCTGCAGGTGGCCTCAGCTCGTTAACATGGCCTGAAGCCATTTAGAATTAATATTCGACAGAATTATATTTCATGAAACAAAACTTTGACGGATATCTAACAAGCTGACGATGTTGCATTGCACAGGTAATAATAAGCTGAGCAGTTTTATGGGCAACAGAAAGTGAGTGATAGGTATATTTAGTAAAACAACAGTGAGGTTTCTTTTATGATAATAATCCCTTCTCAGAGAAGAAGAAACATTTTAGCTGACAAGTCTCTCTTCTACATGCAGTCCCACTGAAGTATTTGGGTTTTATTTTAACAGCTCCAGCAGCTGAGCCGGTTCAGTGCCAGACGAGAGGGAGAGCGGAGGGAGGCGCAGGAAGACGCTGGAGCTGAGGCTCAAAGAGAGATGGTTCCCCGTCATTAGCATGCACCTAAAACCAAACAGGGAAATCACAGGAATTTGCGCAGAATGCTAATCACAGTGATAGGTGTAATCACAGAGGCAGGACGAGACAACAGGAGGTCGGCTGTTTCTCCAGGTCTCCTTCTTCCATCTCATTTCCACTCCCAAAGCCGTGAAGCCCTGATGAATCGCAGCATTTTGTCTCACAGCCTTCGCCAATGATTGAAGTCTCAACGCCGGCCTATTAATCCTGGGAGGTCGACTACGTAACATTTTGCTTCTTCGGCCTAAATTCAGCCTCGCTGTCAAGAGTGACGACGTCATGACTCAAAAAAAATCCAAAACATTCGCCGTTATTTCTGCCTTCCAGCATGTGCTATTTATAAAAAGCACACTTTATTTTTATATACATGTGCGCGTGCAAGTAAGAAGCTCACACCACTAAGAAATGCTACCACAAAGAAAACGTAGGTCTGCAGGTTGGAATCCCTGCGGAACGTTGGAACCGTATCCACAATCAAAGCAATTAACCTGCACACGTCTGCTGGGATCTCCAGCTGGGGGCGAGAGCGAGCCGGAGCCAGGAACCCACCCAAGTCCTGGTGGTGGAAGGGCATCTGTTTGACAGATCAGCAGAGCTTCAGCGTGTAATCACGTTTCACACCGCGCTAATCACCTCAACCTAATTTATCTGCGCCATTAAAAACAATCTTACACAGAATTAAGACGAGAAGAGAGGTCAAGAGAGGGGGCGGGGGCTAAGGAGGGACGGGGGGCCGCCAACACGTGACCACAAATTTATTTCAGAGCACATGAATTCTGCTCCAGTTACGAGCGCCTGTGTTGTTTCTGACAGGCCTGTGATGGCCTCCAGGGCTGCACTGGAGTCTGGACCCACACAAACGTGGCTCCTCCAAATGAAAACAGTCTCCACTTCTCTGGACTTCATCATCAGACATGATGAACCTCTGCGGCAACTCAACTGATTGTTCTCCTCAAATGACCTTGGACTGTTCATAAAAACTTCAGCTCCTGCAGGATCACGTGTTTCATCATGTACAGTACAGCTATTCTTCACTCTTCAAATAAAAAAAAATGCGTGTTTCTGGTAACCCACCAACCCAACCTCAAAGTTCTGATTATATTTCCTTCAATATTCTAGTCTTAGCAGCATTAGTAGGTCAGAATTATTGGTTTTAGTGTGAAGCATCGTTCCATTCAATCCATTCATCTATTGGAGAAGAGAAGACAACAGAGAGAAGTCCTCTGTATCTCAATCAGATCAGGTACTGGATTGGTCCAGCACGATCACATGTCAAACTGGGACACTAGTAAATGAGGATTTTTTTTGCGCAATTTTTTAAGTTAAACTCTTTCTATTCTATGAACTTAAGGTGGTATAGATTAGTTATGTTGAAGTGAGATGAGATGCAGAACAACATGAATTCTTATGCAATGTTAAATTTCCTAGGAAAAAAAAAAAAGAAACTTTTAAAACCGTTGCAGTACTAGTGTTGCTAGTTTGAATCCCACTTCTGTCTACGTAGTGGTGTTGGTGGTGCATCCTAAACACCTGTGCTCACAGAGCTCCTACAGAAGAAAGCGTACATTCCCTGTCAGTTCTGAAGGTTTTTTCTCTTTTATTCCATGTGTGTTTTTTTTCATTTTTCACCACTTAAACTGAACTCCACCTCCAGCCTTGTATTAACTGTCTGTCATCTCACTGGGCTCCAAGTGCCTTAGAGCAACAACTGCTTCATTCCTGACATATGATGGTGTTTGAATTATCATCACTTTAACCACAGCCTCATCATCCCCTCCACAGCAATCAAGTCGACGCAGAACCTCATCAGAACCCGATGTCGTCTCTAATCTCTCAGAATCTCAACACCTGCTTGGACAGACGGGGTTCAACAGCGCACCCTGCTGTTATCTGAAGGGGACAATATGAAATGTAAAGTGACAAGGGTTCTATCGCCTCGGTACTAATTACTGTGTCACAGTCAACGTCCCATAAAGGATCTGAGAATGCGTGATGTTCTCCAACCATCTTTTCATTTCCTGTGACATCGTTCCTGGAGAGAAACTGCTCAACTTCCATCTGCAGCCTTCAAACTGGGACACAGCTTTTCAGTCAACCTTGGATTTCCAACAGAGCGACTGAGTCTCCCTCCCCAGGCTCCCCATCCCTACTGTCTCCCTGCTCTCCCTCCTCCTTAAACTCCTCCCCACTGAGACCTCAGAGACACTGACACCGATGGTCTGAAAACAGGAGGAGGTGCAGGGGATTGTGCAGCGATTGAACTCCGTCTGTCGGTCGCATCAAATATCTCTTTAATTAAAAGTCTAAATCCTGCTCACTTTTAAAGCCCCGGCCTTATAATTAACACTCGGATCTCGGACGCTCAGGAAGGAAAACAATTAAAAACTTTTCAGCAATTTTATTTTCTCTTTTTTACTTCAAACACCAATTAATTAAACATCACAAATGAACAATGTCTGCAATATCGGGGCCCTGCCCCACTTTGCTCATTAGCCGTCGGTTAATTGATCCTCCTGGCAGTGTTTACCGAAGGGAGGACGAAGACAAAAACATTATCATTTTACCTCACGTAATTGCACTCAGTAAAGTAGGCCGGGGCCAAAGGGGGATTTCTGGAAGTCTGAGATCACAGGGAAAGTGGATTTGGTAGTGGAGCCTCTCTCAGGGTTTGCTCTGCTTTTATAACACTTATATAAAAAAGGTTATGGGATATTCAATATTATACAGCTAAACAATTTAGTCGGAGAATTAAAATGGTGAACGTTGAGGCTGAAACGATGAGACATTGTCATTTTTTGGCGGTCAGATATCGACACCGGCCCTTGCCCTCCCTCTGCTCGGACGGCGGGGCAGTCGCGACAACGCTCATCCATCAAAACTCCATTACCCATGATCCATCATAACGACTCCCAACAGCAACGAGCAAATGCCTTCATTCTGAACAGGACCATAAATACACTCCCAGGTTTCTCTGTATTAACTTTCTTTCCATTTTTCTCCCCAGCGTCGAAGGTTTTTTTCCCGGTTTTATTTCTTTTTGACTACAGTAAATGCTAATGCTCCTCTCAGAGGGACACGACTGAGACGTATCACGGCATCTCTCAGCCGTGGCACAATCTCCCAGCTTGCTATAAAAAATTTAAGGGCAGCTGCTGTTGCTGTTGCTGCTGTTGCTGCTGCAGTCGCCACCAGAGAGCTTTCCTTTGTCGCGGCGCCACCTCAGGAGCAGAGCGGCGCACCTGTCGTTTTTCCTCCTCTCACTTTTTTTATTTATCATTCCACTCTTCACTCGGAAACATTATCATTACTCCATCAATATTCAACGCCCGGCCTCCGCCTGTGGAGACCTGCTTCATCAGAAGCCCATTCTCTCCTCACTCCGTCTTTCACCCTTCGTTCTCTCCCTGAGCTAATTGCAATCTTCTGTCTCTCAGCTCTTCTCATTTTTTTTTTTTTTTTTTTATTGTTCCCAGTCAAAATTATTTATTTCTTTATTTGATTTCACATCAAGCCGCCTTGATTTGACTCTGATTAATGTATTCCGGCTCTGACGCTGCAGCAGAGACCAGATGCAGCCGAAGCGCAGACTGGTGTGTGTTTGTTTTCTCTTCTCGTGGCTGTATCGCCGCGAAGGATGAGGGCAACGGGACAGCTCACCGCGGCATTAACATGAGTGATGATGTCATTACGGGTGATTCTTCCGACCCCGGTGTTGACACACTGTTAGCATGTTTGCAGCGTACCGTGACAATTTGATTAGAGGCTTTGTATGTGCAGCCGGAGAGCCGCTAAATCAAGCCTGTCGGAGCCGCATCGCATCGGCTGCATCCTGATGTTGACTCGCACGAGCGACGCAACTGCAACTAATGGGAATATTATAGGGTTGACCAAATACTGTTTCCACAAAGGCCAAAGGTACCAGGTCACATGGTTGAAGATAAGTGCAAGACATGAACCCAACCCAACTGTGTAATTTTAAAAATTCTTTTTTCTCACTTTATTCCTGTAGCATCCACCAGGGCGGTGCCAGAGCACTCTGTGGTGTTTGCACTACGCAGAGGAACTAAATGAAGCTGTGCTGCACTGTATCTGTCAGGAAGTGTGTTTGTCAGGAAGTGTGTGCTGAGCTTGTTTGTCAGGATGAACCAAACACCTGAGTGTGAACGGATTTCATTTAGACTTTTTTTTTTTTTGCTTCTCCAGTCGTAGGAGAAAATAACTCAGAGAATCTTCTCTGCTCCGTGGGTGACAGTTACAGCAGGAAGGAATAAATATCACTGGACATTTTAGTTTGTAAACACCGCATGCTAACAGCAGACCAATAGAATCTGAGCGAAGCTGAAGTGACGACTGGAGGAGAACCAGCAGGACTTTGTTTTTGTCCTTGAATCGCAGCTGAGGAAAAGGAACCAATAAAAGTGTCAATAACATGAATATTTATTCCTCAACTTCAGTTTTCAAAATATTTACAGAACGTGGACAAGAACCCACAAGGTTGAGTGACTCGGTGGAAGAGCGTTTAATATTCCTGCCTTACAGCGAAACCATGACACAATTATTGCTACCGGTTGCCGGTAAGAAAACCTCAGCCTCCATGGAGAGACTGTCCATATCAGGTAGAGACAAACAACGGCCCAGGGGCCAAAAATGTCCCATTTGGCATTTTGATTCGGCCAAACAACCTTGGCTAAATTATGGTGTTTTTATTGCTGTGTCTGTTCTTTGCCAATAGAGGGCGTAGAAAGGGCTAAAGGCACATTAGCACCTTTGCTCCTGACCCACATCTACAACTAATTTGAAGACCCACTGTGGCCTGTGACCCAGACTGACCAGGAGTCTCTACTGGGCGTTGAACAGGCATCCTTTGAATTAAGCAGGGGTAACTAACCACTCAGCGTCTATAATGAATTCATGACGTCCATTTAGCTACAGCGCTCGGTGAGTGGAGACTGAGGTCTGGGCTAAAAGGCAACATTTTAAATGATTCAGTCAAATGGACACTTCCTGTCTTTGTGTCTCACAGTCCACTCTCTGCCTCACCCTGCCCATCCTCCTCACCCCCTTCTCCCAACTGCCCTGTCAATTATTCACTAACCCTCCACTCTATGTAAAAATGTCCTAATTGTCCACCGTCTTCTGTGGCGTGGCCTGGTGTCACGCTCGTCTCCCAGCACTCTGGGTCACCGCCTTTCACACTTTCCGCTCCACCTCCCATCCTTCGTGATGTGAAGGCCAACCCCCCACACCCAGAGACACTCCCCATCTCTCTCTCCTCTGGATTCTTACACCGATCGTCTGACAATAAACTCTACTTCTGGATTCTCTGCTCGTCTTTCATCATTTTCCGTCAATTTTCCGATGCTCCGGTCCACGCCGCTCCTTCGCCGACTCTCTGTCTCCATCTTCATCTCTAACCTTGCAGCTCCTGATAGGGAGCCCAGAGCTGCCACTGGCCTTTTCTCATCCAATTAGGGCCTGAGAGTGACTGTTATTGTTAGCACCGATAATGAAGGCTCGTCTGCCGCCGGGCTGTGACAGGACGCACCATCAATAGGAGACAGTTCTCATCTCCATCTCTGGAAAATCACTGGCTTTATTACTATCATCGGAGTGGAGAGGAGAGCAGGGGATGCAGTGGGTTTCTATGTGTAACATGCAGGCGCAGGCAGAAAGGTGTGGATGGACGGATGAATAAATGGGTGGATGGACAGATGATGGGTTGAGGGTTGGATGATGGAAGGAAGGATGGAAGGAAGGAAGAAAGGAAAGAAGGAAGGATGGGTTTGTAATGGAATTGGAGTTAAAGTTATGGTGAAGCAGAGTGAGGGAAGGACGGACATTTTTATGGAGGATTTTATTGTCTGGACTGAGTAAGTGTGTCATGTGAAAGTGAAGTGCTAAAAAATCTCAACAACTAGTGAGTGTGTGTGTGTGTGTGTGTGTGCGTGTGTATGGGCAGCGTAGCAGGCGGGCTGGCTGGCGGAGTGTGTTGCAGCAGAGTGAAGGCCCCTCCAGGCTGTTGTTGCATTCTGAATCCAGGACACACACTGACATGAATATCAGTGTCGGTGGAAGTAGCAGAGTTGGTTCCTGGTGTAGGAATGAAGACACTCGGCTCCTCGCGCCGTCCGTCTCCTTTACTCCTCCTCTCTTTTATCTCTCTCTGTCCTCCGTGCTCTCCTTTTCCCGATGCCATTCTCGTCTTGTTTATTTGACAGTGAGGATTGAACTGGAGCCACTTGTGGAAGATCCATTCGTCTTTAAACAATTAAAAATTCCTCTTCTCCCCTGACCTCCTCCACCTCCTCCGCCTCCTCCGCTGCTCCTTTTCACTTATCTCCTCTCAGTTCTCGTGGTTTGTAGCCACGCCGTTGACAAATTACCAGATTAGTAAATATCCATTGTTGCCGACCGTCAACGCTCTGCAGCCAAATATTGATATTTAAATTTAAAGATACACCAATCTAAACACGTTTCAGGGCCAATTTGGCTCAACGGCGGCGCCACTTCACGACTCCACGCTCTGGCACTTATCACAGTAATGAGGCTCACGTAAAAAAAAAAAAAAAAAAAAAATCGGTTCAACCGTTCAAATAGCAAAAAGTGACAGCATCGGAGTCTGAATGTAATGAAGCCTGTAAGCTGGCGGTTGGAGCTGCGGCGCCTGCAAACACGTGACACGCCTCGCTTCGCCACGGCACACGGAAAACATTGTTCTGCCACTGGGGTGGTCTATTAAAAAACCCGCAGCATTCCCAACTCTCTCCCTCCGTTTCCCTCTTCCTCCCTCTACCTGTCATTTCTGCCTGCGACCAGCAGCAGCTCCATCCCTCCAGCACCACCTGTGGGCCCCGGGGGCCCTGAGATATTTACTCATTACCGCTCATATCTCATGCATGTGATCTCAGGGGAGTGATGGGAGCCACAACATCCATGTTCTGTGCTGCCGAGCTAAACGTTCAGCTGCTGTGGAACACGTTCTCCTGCCGCAGCAGCCACCGTGGCCCCGGAGAAGGACACGTTTATAAATACAAATATACCAGAGGCAGAATTCTCTGGACTGTTTTTCTAATTACTAAATAATGTAAGAAAATGAATGCAAATGTTGCACTTTTTTAAGGTGATTATTATTAATTGCGTGATTTCAGTTTTTTTAAGACACTCCACTTACAGTGGAAATGAGTTTCAGTGTAGTATAATCAAAAAAATATATTTTAAATCACATCAAACTAGAAGCAAAAGATAAATAAATAAAGCAAAGAAGCTCAAAGTTATGGCTCTGGCTCCTGTTCTGAAGTTGTGTCTTCAGAGACAATCCTGACTCCACCCCTGAGCAGACGTTAATCCTGAAGATCTTATTTTTCTGCGGCTTCATCTCACCTCATGCAGCTTAATCTAATTTCCATCACCTAGAACTCTGTTCCATTTCCTAAAACTGTCCTAATGCTGGTGGTAGAGACACCGGGGACGTTTTCCTGAAGAACAAAGGTCTGACATTCCTCTTGACCTTTGTCTGATGAGGCTGAATCTGATTTTCTCCTGTCGGACTTAAAGTTACAATAAAAGAAACTGCCCATAAAGACGAGGGAATAAAAGATAAAACTCCGGCATAAAATGTCAGAAGCGTGGAATCATGAGGAACGAGGTACGACTAAATCCAACCTCTGCAGTTTTACGAATCCCCGGCGTTTCGCTGGTTAACGGCCGTCGTCTCTTCTCAGCGCAAATGGAAACACGTCGAGCGTAAACAGAGTGAGGGGAAGGTGGTTTGTTTGCGTCTGCTCTGTCAGAGAAGACTTCCTGTAAGAACCAGCTCAGTTTCCTAACCGTGGATAATGAGTCAGCTCCGCCGCTCACACCGAAAGGTGTCGGGTGGGTTTTCTTCTCCTTTCCCTCACTGTCCGTCACCTGTGATAGATACCAGGGAAGTGGGCTGAACATGGGAGGTCTCCTGGGCCCAGCAGCTCTAAATATTTCCACACTAACAGAACGAGTCTCCACTCTCCTCCAAACTACACTAACCAGAGGGCGGCAGAGAGTTCAGGTGAGTGGGTCGGTGCAGTTTATTACCTTTGGCCGACGCTAGCAGCAAAGTCTGTTCTTACTTTAAACTATCTGGCAAAGAGCAGCATCTCCTATTTAATTCAGGTACAAAACACATTTTGTATCTCACACAGAAGGTACACTGGTTCTACAAATGGGGGGCGGGGGCCCCTCAGGAGGCACAGAGAATGTGTATGAACTGAAGTACTTAGAATAATCTGGGATTTTTATCTTTTGCTTCATTTAAAAAAGTAGTTTAGTTACATTTTTTGGAGTATGAATTTTTTTAAATGTTCTAGAGGAAGCAGTGAAAAATAAGTCACTGAGAAAATAATGAAAGTTTTTTTGTTCCAGTTTTAAAGGTTTTCCTCCTCCAGCTGTATTAAAACAAAGGCCTTTCGCTGATACTTGGCTCAATTTTTCAGATTTTTTTTTCCTACATATTTCACATTTTCATCAGAGCAAACATTTGGACCTTAGGCAGGTAAGTCAAGTGTATCTAAGAGGCTAAGTAGTTTATAGAGAAATCAAACTCCTCAGAGGAAAAAATGTAGTTTCGTTCAAAAGTTCTTTCAATTAGAAAAGAAAAGACATAGAAGGAGCTTTGATAATTAGATTTGGTTTTTAGATCAAGTCATGTTGACTATGGGATGTGAAAAATAACCTTTGAAGTAGGGATGTCTGATAACACTGGTCAGATGATATGATGGCAAAACTCTGTGACATTGGGAAGAGTGAGAGCAGATTATCCTGCGAGAATGAAAATCCGGAAACACAACAGCTGGTCTTCGCCAAATTTACTGGAACGGAAAAGAAGAGTTTGGACAAAAGGTGTTTCCAGACACAGTGAGATCAATGTCACTGTCTTGGAAGTTTTTGACTCAGCCTAGCATGTATACCGAGTCACAATTAACTGCAGAAGTTGTATAAAGATCTGCAGGAGGAAAGTGTTTCAGTTTAATTCATGTTATGAACCCTCTTCTTTTTTTATACGCCTCCATACAAAGGAGGCTTAAATTGAATGCCCCTCTTAGGAACGGGGCACGCAGGCATTTGTACTCTGCTACAAATGCTTCAGAGTGGATACTATGTCTTCCCGCCTGAATATACTTGCACATACACAGGCACACTCTGTCTCACCCTCCCTCCCTCCCCGCGCGGAGCGTGTTTGTGGGGAAAGCGATAGGTCCCTGTCTGTGCTGGAATGAGCCCAGAGTTATAAATACACGCCGGGAAATAATATATCCCTGAAACAGAGCTTTAATACAGGGCAGAGTGAAACGGTGATGCTTCCGTTTATTGCTAAAACTCCTCGCACTGTTGCCGCTGAAGGGACGCTTCATCATAAACACGAAAAACACAGGAGCTCTGGGCGTTAAAAAACACCTTAAAGGTCATTTGGAAATCACTCAATCCTCGACGCTGAGGCACCGCTGCTGCTGCTGCTGCTACTGCTCCTGTGTGTGTAGGACTGAGATGACATATAAGAAGGCAGGGTAGGGTGGTGCTTAACATTTCTTCACATTTAACAGATTTAATCCAAAGAAGTTACTTTATCAGGGTTGTGGTTATCCTGGGAATCAAACCCAGAACCCTCTGCCCTGTGCTCCAAAGCACTAGAAAACCATATATTTAGTTTTGGTGTCTTTAACTTAGATCAGATCATCACAAAAAATGAATTCCATCCAACCACTCTATGCAGTAAACAATGGTGAAGACATGAAGCTCTGTTGGACCGCTTTGAATAAAGTCATGGGCCAAAAGATGACACGAGTCAAATCCCCAAATAAATCTCTTACGACCCACCTGAAGGTCGCGACCCAGTCTTTGGGAAACAAGGCCCCAGTACGTCCTCAGTCACCGTGCCACGTTTTGAGAACCGTTTTCATTTATACTCATGGCCATAATGTTGAGCAGTGCAGTGCATTTGATGGCAGCTTCATCAGTCGTCGAGCTGTCGGAGCGCCGGTGTTTTTACGTCTCTGAATCCGTTCCCACTTGTCAAAAGTTTGGACGCCGCTCATCCAGAGATGGCAACACTTTACGGCGCTTCATTTATCCGCCGCTGCCTTCCTGCTGACGGGGCACCTCGGCTAAACAGCTACACCCTGCTATACATTCATACAGTTTCATATATTCACGTCCGTCCGCTGCCCAGTGCGACCACACTGTTGGCCACTCAGCAGCTTCTCTCGCAGCATCACTCACGCGCCCGCTCCCTTTTAATACCTCGTCAAACGCTGGCGTCTCGTTCAGCGCGAATTTCTCTACTTCAACAACCATCTTGATCACATTCAAGAGCGGTGAGGTTGTAATACATCAAGCGGCAGCGGCGGCGGCGCTGGCTACGGCGGCGGGGGCTCGTTGGGGCAGATTGCGCATTGCGGCTTCACGGAGTCACAGTGCATCACGACGGCAGTTCCATTAATTGGAAAAGTGTCTTCCATCCGGGGGCACGATTAAAACCTGGTGTGCTGTTCTAACGCGATAAAGACGGAGGGAGATGGAGCGATAGGAGGGGAGTCGCCCGGGGGGAGGCAGGAGAAGAAAGAGGCCCCCGGGGGCCCCACCATGCTGGGTGGCAATCCAGCAGCGCCTGCAGGCGATCGCTCTGGAGGTGGAGCATCATCATCATCATCATCATCATCATCATTCTTGTGTTAGCAGCAAACTTGAAGCCTGTGTTCTCCACCCAGAGGGAACGTCAAGGAAGGAGCACGCAGATTATTCTTTTCTTTTCTGATTTTTTTTGACAACTTTCTTTTTAGAAAGTTCATGAAAACACCCCCTGGTGGTGGGGGGCGGTTATAGACACAACCTGTACTTATGGGCGTAAGGGGCAACATTTGCAGCTGCTGAGTAAAGAGCAAACGTTGTGACACTAATACCCGGTTCCACTGCAGTGAAGATATAACACAGGAGATCTGACTTTCTCCCTCTGAGATCTCGTGCTGCTGCTGCTGAATATTTATACGACTCACACTTTAACTAAATGACTCCAGCCGTGTCACACTGACACTTCTACTCCTCTGAGCGATACTGCATGGCAGAGTTGAAGTCAAGCAGCAGGCGTAGGAATACTGGGAGGTGGATCTGAGTGGCCAACACGCGGCCCGCGGACTGACAGTTTGTCAGAGGGCGTAGCTTTAATTAGGCATCAAAGACAAAGATCACAAGTTCCTTGACGTAAATGAGTTGATCAGAGGAAGCAGGAAGTTGAAACAAGACTCTCGTCTCAACAATAATAATACTTTTCATGGCAGGGGTTCCCAAGCCCTGGTCTGTGGTCCAGTCCCTGGGTTATTTGAAGTAAATACCATTGACCATCAAAGCTAACATTAGCTGCAAAAATCACCGTCTGGACACCGAAGCTAAAATTACCAACAGTATTGAATATCAGTTTTTCTTGGATAATGACAATCCCAAAACAAAATGCCTGAGATTTGCTCTATTTCCTGTGATCTTGAATGGTCTCCACAGATGTTTAGCTCAGTTTTCAGAATCAGAAGTGATTGGACAGAATTGACAAATTAGGATATGGCAGACGTTGACACTGTTGGTTCACAGTACTGGCTGGTACCTCTTGGTACCGTCCTTCGGTGCTGCTGCTCTGTGGTCTCGGCTTCTACAGCAGCTACATTCTGTTTCTAGTCCCTGATTTCATGCTTTGTTTGTGCGACTGAGCCTGGGATATTTAGAGCTGGTGTGAAAATAGGCTTGGGCCGAGTTCTCTGTTTTCCATTCCTTGGGGGGGACTCGCTACCCCTTCCCCATGCCGCTTATTACCCCTGCAGGTAACTGGATAGTTATCCATCCATGCGCCGCAGCTATCAGCTCCCAGCTTCCCTTGGGCCAGGCTGGCTGCACATGGGGCCAAGGCCTGGCTGCTCTGGGGAGGAGAACAGAAAAGCTGGGAAGGAGGGCCTTCTCCTTCGGGGCGGGGCAGGGGTTGCTCTAGAAGAGAAGCCAGGTGGTGTGGATGGATCTGTGCTAACCACAGGGTTGGTTGGAGATGAAGAGCCAACAGACTTCACAGCGAGACGCCCCCGTGCGCCTCTCTCATCTTGGGTTTCTCACAATCGGTTCCCCTCTTCGGCAGCCAGCGTGGCGGTGCGAATGGCTTCCATTTTTACCGCAACTTTGTTCAGGAGCAGTGAGCTGAGCAGAAGAGGTAGAGTAATTATAGGAACCAGAATGAGAACCCTGATTGCAAAATGGCGTTGCGGGGAAGGATATGGGCGTAATAAGAAAACAGCAGGAGGAGCAGGAGGGGCAGGAGAACAGGATGAACTTTCCTGGCTCAGAACAGGGCACACACAGATCTCATCTCCTCTTTGATAGTGTGTCGTGTCATCTCCCCTCGCAACAATTCTCTGGCTGGTTTCCAGCCTCAGACATAAAAAAAAAAATAAGACCAAAGAACGAATGTCACTCCTCGTCCAGTTCCTGTCTGCGGGGACGTCAAACACCGTGTTGTGGCCACAAATCAGAAAGAATCTACACCCGTCGTGTCGACCGCAGGTCCCTTCCTCCAGAGAGACGCCACGACGCTGTTCTTCGCCAGCCATCGATCTGAGGCTTCGGGACTTGGCCCGGGAGCTTTATACCTTTTTTAAGTGTCACTTTCACGGAGTGGTGGAGGAGGACGAAGTGAGGGACGGAGGGTATCAAAGGACAAACAGCAGACGTAATCAAACCGCTAGCTTACCTGAGCTCATCATCCTGAATGAACTGACGGACTCCACTATTGTAGTGGTGTCGCATTTTGTTTTGGATCCCATTCAGTCGACTACTGCGAGTGTTTGCACGAGTCAAGGAGAAATTTGTGGCTCGACTCCTGTCATACGACCTCACCTTCATATGACCTTTGGTTTACTCCACCCTCAGAATGATATCAATGCTCTAAAGTGTGACTGCACCAGGACAACAACAACAAAATAAAAAATAAGAGCTCTGGTACAGACACCAGGCAGAATAAAAACAAACATTTTTGTTCAATCAGTTCATTTGTTCTGTCTGTTCATTATTCAGTTGTCAAAACGAATAAAGTGATTTTTAAAACTAACTAACGACTCATTAACCGAGTCACTTGGTGTGGACTTTTTCTTCTCCCTCTTAACATACTTATGTAAAAAAAAAAAAAAGTATGTACTCACTCCAACGTGAGCTCCTGTGTATCGTCCGTCATGGTCTTATTTCCAGCACTAAGAGAGAAACCAGACGAGAAGAAAAGAAGAATTAAGCTTCAGGTGTTTGTTATTTTAACAAGCCTTCAGCAGCATCGCCGCAGAGCCACAGTCCACCAACACAAATAACTATGTAAATCCAATACAGTGAATATAAAGTCATTTGTCTCCGTTGCTGCAGCTCACACAGTCTCTGCAGCTCTGACTGGGATTTTTTTCTGAGCTAACTTCTGACTCTCATTTTTGTTTCCCTCTGAGCAACAGATGGGAATTGAAATGATGTTTGTGACTGAAGTGGAGATTCTTGCCTCCACACTCCCACTGCAGGTTAACAGGGTGACTTCACACTAACCTGCGTCGCCCAAACAGACAAATTGACTCTTGTCGTTAAAACTTTGGCACTAAATTTACAAACAGCCAGGCACAGATGACGGTGGCGCAGCAGGATTGATAAAACCTTCGCATTCTGTCAAGTTTTGTGACATTTTTAGCCTCCAGAAAAATCAGCAAAGACACAAAAAGGGAAAAAAAAAGGCACATTTACATCTTGAGCGCTGAGTCTGTCCTATTTCAGGTTCCACAGACCTGCAGGAAAACCAAAATAATGCAGCGGAAGATTCCCCGGTTGTTGTTAACATCTACCTGAGGCTCGTACACAACATCAGAAGGTGTAGAAGAAAGAAATAATGAGACGCTGTGGTTTAGCCCGGGACAGCAGCCACGGTGGCTGGTTGGCTCATACATTCCTCGTGTTCACAGGCTGCATTCAGATCATCACAGTGAAGTGAGTCATTGTCTCTTTTTTTATCTATTTCACTCAAGTGACTCAGACTTTTCAGAATTAATTCAAGAAAAAAAAAAGTGTAACGACACAAAAAGCCTTGACGAGGCATTGGAGCTGGTTAAGACGGGAAGAAGCTGCTGAAGAAAAAAAATTTGGTGGAGGATGACGATTTTCATTTCAGGAGGAATCACATGCAAATGAAAGAAGGAAAAAATATCAACAGTTTTGCAAATATGTGATTACAAGATAAGAAAAGGCTTGACGAAGACCAGGAGTAAAAATAGACAAATTGATATTCACTAATATGGGTTTTCACTAATATATTTGATAATGATATGATTAGTAGCCAATTAATAAATTTATAATCAAGGGCAAAAATGAAGGAACAGGAAAATAAAAGTTAGTTTAATAATCGAATGCCCAAAACATTTCCTGAAAAGATAAGAAAACCTAAAAAAAACCCAAAAAAAATGAAACAAAAACAGCCAAAAATAAAACAAGGCAAATTTCCAAACTGAGAAGGACAGACTTGTAACGTAAGGACCAGAAGAAGCAGTGATATTTCTGCCAACCTGATAAATGGAGCAGATCGTGGAGACATGGAACCAGCTGACAGATAACTCCAGAGAAATCAAAACTTTCCTTTTTTTTTTCCAAATATCCACAACTTATTTACAAAATGCAATAAAACTGATCAGGAAAATAATTCCAAGGCTGTGAGAGTTCATTTGAACTGGAGTACACACGGTCAGGAAACTAATTCTGCCCTTTATGTATTTTGAACACAACTAAATCGTTAAAACTTTTCCGATATTTTAATTTCCACCAAATCCTCATTTTTCTCTGAACGCTGATTAAACGCCTGCAGCGATCTTCAGGCTACAAACAGATTCTATCTAATGGACTATAGAACAGAACAAAGAAAAACACTAAATAAAAGCATTTTTTTATGCATTTCCTGCCTGAACCAGGTCAGCAGTAAAGTCTAAACCCACAACAACAACAACACATTAGCAGTCTTTTCCTACACTGATCCCATGAGGGCGCCGTAGCACAGGTGGCATTCGAGACAGGTGCTGGTAGGCCCACACCAACGTCACGTCAGTACGACTGTACCTGAGTGAACGTGAGAACTTCTTTCTCTTTGCATGGACACAAAAACACTGCTGTTTCTCCGTGGGCGTCTTCAGAGCAGCCGTGACTACATTACAGCCTTTTCACTGTGCATCCGTTGAACTATTAACCCCAGAGCTGAAAACTTGAATTATTCAAAAAGCCCGACGCGCTGGATGCCTATAGCGAGCTCATTGATCTGTTCTTTCATGTACCAGCGTACAGCGTTGGACCTACGACCAACTCTTTTTCCCTCTCCTGACTACAGGCTCCGGCACAACGCTGGTTTCTTCTCTGTCGAGAAAAGACGTCAGAAAGACAGGAGGAAAGTAAGAATGGAGGAGGAGGAGGAGTTGGAGGACAAAGAGGAGCACTCTTCTCCTTGAAGGGGTCAAATCCTGGCGAGCGCTGAAGTCGAGAAATTTTGCATTCGTCTCCATACAGGAGTCGAGAGGGTGTGTAATAAGAAATGTTCACACGCCGTGGATTTGGCTGCCAGTGCTGCGCAAGGAGAATACGTTTTTTATTTTTTTTTATTCCAAAAACCGGAGTGAGGGAGTCAAGGTTGCTTGGTCGGCTTAGCTAATGGAAGAGGGTATTAAAGCAGGGCAGCTGAGGTAGAACTTTTGTAGCTGTGGGAGGTTTCAGTTTTTTTGTTTGGCTTCCAACAAGAGAGACACAAGAGCAGGGTGAGGAGACAATAGAGTGAAGGTGAGTTGTTAAGTTGACGAAAACATGTCAAAAGAATCTGGGGGAATTGGGAGTAATTGTCTGGGGGGACATTTCTGCACGAGCATCTTTTTAACCTATCAAGATTATCGTCATTCTTCATTCATCTTCATCCTCCAGCAGTCTCCACTGCCGCCACCCAAATCACACCGCTCTGTACTGTCAGCCTGTCTGTGGACAGATTAACGGACTGAACTGCAGACCTGGACCCTGAAAAACCTTGTCCAGATTTATTAATCGATTTTTGTGAGCATTCTTGAATTTTAATTGTAGAATTCTCTTTTTGCTCTTGTTATTATTATTAACATTACATGAAGTCAAAGGACTGAAACTAAATAAGAAAGTACAGCTGAGAGTAGCCAGGAGTTCACTGCAGGAACACACACTCTCCAGTGGAAGTGTGGAGTTGTAGTCAAGAGACAGGAATCCAAAGACCTGACAAGACGAGTCAAAGGGAACCAACGCCTTCAGGCAGCAGCAGAGGAGAAGAGAGGGAGAGAAGAGGGAGCAAAGGATGAAGGATGAAGGCTCCTGGAGAAGAGAGGGTGTCACTGGGCCAGATGAAGAGGAGAACGTGGAGGAGACGCTGAAGGAAAGTAGTGGTGTGGAGGAGTGTGGGCGAGGAGAAGCAGGAGAGAGGAGTGAGCAGGGAGGTGGAGGTAGGAGGCAGGAACAAGTGTGGGAGGAGTGGGAACGACAGGAACACCGAGCGTAAAAAAAAAAAAAAAAAAAAACAGGGAGATGAAAGAAGCGACAGTAGAGTCATGAACCGTGTCTGTCCGAGCACCAGGCCTGGGAGGAGGTGGAGGAGGAGAACCGTGAGAGGAGCCGGAGAATCGGGAGTGACAGAGTGGGAGCGTGGATGCATTTAGCACTCAGCCTCGCATGTTCAAAAACGGTCTAAGCGAGGCAAAAAAAAAAAAAAATGCAAAGAGCAGCGCAGAGACAGAGGCCGAGGCAGGACAGACGAGGGACAGAGTGGGTGAGAGCGAGATGGTGGCACTGATTCCTCCATGTTATCTGGGCGAAGGGAGATGTGTGTGTGACACAATCTTAAATTGGAAATCGCTGTTTCAATCTCGCCTCACTCCGTGGCTACGCGCTCCACTGATAACAAGAGCGAGCTAATTCTATTAAAAATATCCCTGGTGAGTGCAGGAGACGAAGGCGTCGTGAGAGGGCGGGGGGGGTAAGTGACAGGAAAAGACAAGAGGCCAAAGGAGACGGGAAAATGGAAGAAAGAGGGAGTTGGAAAACCACCCCAGAGATAAGAGCCCGGCCTGAGGCACTTCTCACTGACAGGAAGTTTTTTTTTTTTTCTTTTTGCTCCGTCTTCAGCCGTATCACTGCAGCCTCATCTGTCCATCATCTCTGCCAACCTTCCCTCCTCTGAGATCAGCCTCCTCCATCGATCTCAACCTCCGCCCCCATCTGTCCATTTATCACTCCATCCATCTGCCAGGTCTTATCGCCCCCCGCACCCCACAGGTTGGTCGTCTCACTTGGACTGGAGCCTGTCCTCCATCCACCCTGAACAAAATCACTGTTGGACACGTGCTTTTCTTACAAATGTCCCTGTATATTTTAGTGTCGGGGACAGTAGTTTGTCTTAATTCTTTGTTTCAACTTATTTAAACGTATGTATAAAACTCTGTACCAAACCAAAACCTAACTACTCCCTGAAAAGTCTTTTTGTGACAAATTTATTGCCGTTAAATTAACTTAACTTTTGTTTTTTATTCTGCATGTCCAATAACATAAGTTAACAATAATAATATGATTGCGTTTTATCTGTAAGATTGGATTCAGTGTTGGTAAACAATGCCACATGTCTGTATCTGTTGACATCTCTTGTAATATTTACGTTGCAATTAAGAAAAATATGCGGCCCGTGGACCACACACAGCACAGGAAAAAACCTAAGAAACTTCAATTTTTCAAAGTTAAATATATATAAAATTTTCACACCAACCATTTTCCTGGATGGACATTTATGCCAAGATTCCAGTTAGCTCATGTCAATTAGCCACCAAAGTCATTTTCCACTGTTAGCCCCTCCCCTCTCCTCCTCCACCTCTCCGACTTCATCCGTCCTTCAGTTCCGACACCGGTCCGGTGGACTCCCTGGCAGGTAGCTGCCCTTTCATCTCTCTCTTCAAACACCCTGGCGGACAGAGAACGAGGGAAAGTGCTCTGTGTTCCCACAACTGTCTGGAGATTTAATTTAGTGGACAGCTAATCACCTGCGAGCAGGTAAATCAATCTGGAGTGAATGAAACGACTGAAAGGGATTGGCTGGAGTTTGGCCTCGTCCTCGGACGACTCCAAACGTGCGGGACTTTGAGGCAGGTGTCCAGCAGAGGACGGAGATCATCAGATAAACTGAGGAGTTCATACGGACCTTTTATTCTTATATATATCTATATAGATTCATGGATATTTATGCTCTGGGAGCAGCTGATAAAAACAGTTGGCTGAAATGATCAGCCAGATAACGTTGCTACTGCAACAACACAACATCTGTGGTTAAACTAACACTGACTCATGTCGGGTTTTCCTCCGATAATTTAAATCAGTAACTGTGATAGAAAAGAGTCAACTGAGGTGAAGGGAATGGTTTAGAGGACGGTGGTGAGACCAGCCAAGGATGGGTTAGAGACACTAGGAATAGACAGAAGACAGGAGACAGAGCTGGAGGTGGAGGAGTAAAAGATGCTGAGAGACAAGGATGGACAGGATCAGGAATGAGGTGATTAGAGGGACAACACAGACAGGAAGGTTTGGAGAAAAAAGCTAGAGAAGACAGATTGAGATGGTTTGGACA